>JASDDO010000297.1:0-250000 GCA_030015575.1 Agapanthus africanus
CCTGCCGATCCGCTCACGTGCCTCCATATGGCTCGGGACTGTACCCAAAAGCTACCTGTTTGCACGACTCCTTTGAGCCGTGGTAGGGTAGAAATCAAAGCACAGTGGGAACTCACACGAGACAAATGACGACCTCAGGTCGATGAACTAACCTGTACACATGTCACCAGGGAACTGCTATCTGACGATAGATATAATACTAACTAGCAGATTCCCGGCGAGTCCTGTCCGGTGTACTCATAACCCAATGAGCACCTGTATACATCTTAGGTGATCCAACTGACACCAGTGGCTTGTGAGACCGGCCACCGCCCCTCGTCGGGGTCTCGACTGTATACACTAGTCTACTCCGGAGTATCGATGCCCTGTCTCGAAACTCCCACGACTAGGGACCACAATTAAGGATATGCATATAAACTACCCAACTCTCACGTATATGATCGCCATCATACAGTTGGTAGTAAAGCAAGATCCTAAGGGCTCTATCAAAGTGTAACATACAATCAGTCACCTGAACATGTACACGACTGATAAAGGAAAACCAGATAGCATACTATCATCTCGAGTAAGACTGTCCTACCGGGATAGGTCCTCCGCAATCATTGCAATCACGTACCTGCGATCCAATAATTGACTATGAGGGCACTATCTCCAACAATGTCAACGACAATTGGGATGCGCATATTTACTTACGTTGATGACATGTGATGTTATGTGTTGCTGGATATGTTATATTGGATCGTCGTGTTTGAATAGCCGGGGGTTTTTATGTGAGATGAGTGTTTTTCCATTTTCATTCATGTAAAAACTTGTATGTAATATTCTTTTATTGGGGCACTTCCAGGTTGCGGAAGTTGTCACCGTTTGTATATTATTTACTTTTCCGCACTAGGATAGACCCAAGGAGGGGAGCACAAGTAACCGGGTTCTGGAGTCCAGTGGGAGACCAACTCGAGGAGTCGAGTCCGGGTCTCCTAACTCTAGAGTTGGTAGGGTTGCTTGCCGCTCTCGTAGGGTCTAGGGGTGTGGGTTTGGCTACTCATCACGACCGTGGAATACGTGTTTTATACTGGCTCGTATTGAAAACACGGACGTCCTAGAATATCCAATATTTCATATGATTCTTCTGGTGCGATATCTGTGATGTGATCATGTGATGTTCTATGATAGATACAGTATATAGTATATATGATATATTATATAGGCATTACTTATGTTTTACACCCGCGCTAGCCCTGCCCCGCTCTGCCGTTAGTTACCTAACCTAACGGTGCACGAGGGGAGATCGAGGCGAATGCGGATGGCATAAGTGTACGTCGTATTTATCTGTGATGTTTAGGTACTTAAATGATGGGACTTCATTAATGAGATTAATGAAATAAAAGAAACCTAAAGATGTTGTAGAATCGAATTTCAAAATAAAACAGGTAGCTACAGTTCTTGCTTTGCACAGCGGTATATATGATATATCCTGCACCTTATTCGATGAGGAAAGGACCGAGATCCCTTCACCGGGAGTGACTCCTTTAGCAATAACTGGCAGATGCTACACACACAGTTTGTCTTTTGATTGCTTTTAAGAGTTTTTGCTTTGCACAGTGATATATATGATATATCCCGCACCTCATTCGATAAGGAAAGGACCGAGATCCCTTCACCGGGAGTGACTCCTTTAGCAAAACTGGAAAAGCCTCAAAAACACTCCATTTTAAAATTCATTCGATCCTACAACGATTTCAAGTTCATTACGCAATAGGTTTTCCGATAAACCTGTCGTAGCCCTCCGTCATTTCAGATAAGTACTAGTTAGTATTCGTGCTACGTTTGTTGACTATGTTAAGGCGTAGTGTGCGGTAGCTAATTAGTGCTTATCTGCATAAGCATATGATGTGATTGGATTAGGGTAGTCGTGCGACTTTGTTGACTATGTTAAGGGTCGTGCGGGTGGGTTTAATTCAATCAGGAAATGACGGGTTGAACTTGACTAGCACTTATGATTTGTTGACTATGTTAAGGTCATATAGCTGCTAGGGGCAAAATATTATCGGGAATTTCAAGTGTTGAAATTTGCAATGAGATTTCATACCTTCTATGAGATAGTTGGATCCCGATACCCGCTGCGAGTAATTGTTACACCTGGGAGAGTTTTACACATTACAATTAGCCGATCAAGTAGGTGTCTAGAAAGGTGTTAACGAGGTTACGCCTCTGGGAAAACGAGGTTTACATTAATTAGGTTCGTGCGAAAGCACGGGGGACCTCCCTCAAAGTACCGACACTGGCCTGGCTGAAAGATTGGCGAACTTGTAGCGTGTAATTAATCCCGGCTAGTCTTTCCTTTTAGGGTTTGAAGGAAGATTTGATAAAAAGCAGTGGGAGCCATCCTGATTAGATAAAATAACAGCCAATCTGATCTTGCAAGAGCATACGCTGAGTGTTTTCTTCTCTCTCTCTCCAGGTAGCGACCATATCATGCCTTAATCAAGATAATAATACAGATTATTGACCGAACCAGCTTGTTATACTTAGCTGGGGAACGTTGGTCCCTCTCCAACTTATAATTGTTATAAGACAGAGCAGGAAATAGGGAATACCAAGATTCCCATGCCGCCCAAACGAAGAGAGTGCATGCTGATGCATCATCTTCGGGTATGTTCATTATACAGAACTGTTTCTCAATGTCCTTTACGTCCTGGGTATATGATACCGAATCAGGATCCCGCATATGTAATATGTTACATGGGCTACAGATAGGTAAAGAACTGAGAACGGGTGATAAGTTTCATGAGGCAGAAAACGGGGCAAGAGTTGCAGCCAAGTCTGTCGGTCACTGTCACCCTGTATAACCAATACATTGATTCTGAACGAATGTTATTAGATACCGAACCTGATATACAAAATCATATCAGTCTCTTTTAGTAAAGAAATGATAAAATTTTGTATTGTTGGATAATGTTTTGAACATTTCTATATCAAAAGTTGATCGGTTCAGGCACGTTATCTAAAAGCATTGATGTTCTAAATCAAACTACAGTTCTTAGTATACAGAACACACACAAGAGGAAGAGTTCAGAAATGAACGAATCCTTCTTGAGGCATTGTAGACTAGGTCATATCAATGCGACCCGACTAGCTAAAGTTATATATAGATGCATATTTAAACCAGTTTGAATTTACATCTTGTGAAAACTTGCCAGTCATGTCACAAAGATAAGATGACCATAGCTCTGTTTACAGGAAACAGAGAAAGAGTTAGTGAACTCTTGGGATGATACATGTTGATGTATGTAGGTCCCCTGTCTACACATGCCAAGATCGGTTCTTTCTACTTCATTACATTCTCTGATAATCTCTTAAGATTCAGACATATGTTCCTGTTGAAACACAAGTCCGAACCTTTTAAGATATTCACGGAATATAAGTTAGAAGAAGAAAACCAAAATACGGGTATAAGTATTATGTCCCATGATGAGATCAGGAAGGAGAATACTTGTGCATGGAATTCCTGGACTACTCTAAAGGAAAATGAGATTCTCTCTCAGCATTACTCCTCCGTATACACCATAGCACGATGGTATATCGGGACGGAGCAATCACACCCTATATGATAAGGTGTGCTCTATGATGAGTACTTCTGAGATACCTATTTCCTTTTGGGGGTTATGCACTTATGAAGCTGCATACCTATTGAATAGGGTTCGAATCAAATCAGTTTCCTACCACTCCATATAAGATATGGTATGGGAAGAGCCCATGTCTTAAGCTAGTTAAGATTTGGGGTTGTCCGGCCTATGTCTAAAAGCAAAATCCGGACAAGCTCGAGGCAAGGTCAGTTATGTAGAACTGGAAAGGTTCCAGCTATACAAACTATAGCAGATGATTCGGTAGAACCAAAGGATTCAGTAGATTCCAATGAACCTCAACCTCTCCGCCGATCTAGTAGGGTTCCTCACCCACCTGAGAGATACTTCAGTTTCTCTATGACAGTGGGAGCGAGGATTGCATCATGAGATGATGGCCCAACTAGTTTCGAGCTGGCCATCAGGAGTAAGACTCTGTAAGAATGGCTGGATGCTTAGTGATCTGAGATGGAATCCATATACACCAACAAAGTATGGACTTTGGTTGCTATTGTTAGTTATGTATATACCCTAGAGGCCATTGTTGTACATATGATGTATATTATAATGGATACTTGGTTATATATAGAGAAGACTTTCTTGCTCGTCATGATAGTATGCTATTTGGTTTCACTTTATCTTAACATGTTGACTTGTATTGGTTTACTGTTTTACTCTCACATGTTGATAAAGCCCTTAGGATCTGTACTCGACTACTGGGACTATGATGAGATCATACTAGTGGGGCCGCGGTAGTCAATGAGTACATCCTATAATGTTCCTAGTCGAGGGTATATCGAGACAGGGCATCGATGCACCAGAGTAGACTAGCGTATACGCATCTTGACCCATATGATGGGCGATGGATGATCCCATATCCATCGGTGTTTGACATCAGAGATGGTGTACGGGTGCTCAGTGGAGACTGGGTACACTGGACGGACTCGCCGAGAACTCCCAGATGATGATATACCACACGTCAGATGGCAGTTCTCCGGTGACACGGGTACAGGGTAGTCTGAAGACCCGAGATCGTCATAGAGTCTTGTGTGATTCCCACTGTGCTTTGATTTCCACCTTACCACGTCCAAGAGGGCGTGCAAAACGGTGGCTTTTGGGTACAGTCCCGAATCACATGGAGGCAATGAGCGATAGGAGGGGATTCGTCTCTCCCGGTATAGGGAGTTGATGTTGTGCTGTGTTCGATTGGCTATAACTGGAAGTCCCTGGCCAGGGCTGATATAGAGATTTACTGGTAAGTGTTACTAGTAGTTTCTCGACCCGTTATGAGCCATACATCGACACGACTTATCGGTTACTGGGGTCTGACGTATACCACCCCTAGACTTGATATGCGACATATCAGACGAACAGACCGGACTGTACGGGAGTGTTACTGATCGGATTCACAGGAGAACGCACAGGCTAGCTTGTTGATCTTCTGATCGCTCAATACCTGGGTGGCTGTTACGTTTAGCTGACCGCTTGCAGCTTGTGGGTGTTTGATATGATCATCACCTGCTACCGGCGTATTGACGATTCTTTAGAGTCCTACACAGAGGTTTCTTGGCTCAGGCGAAACAGAGTAGTGGCACATATGTGATATGCGCAGGAGCGAGAATAATGCGATATGGGATACCGTATTAGATTCTCGCGATTTATGGATATGAATCGGGTCATCGGATCAAGTATTGATTCGATGAATCGGTACATGATATATTAGCCGGTTATATTCGATATAGCCGGATCGTCGGATCAAGTATTGATTCGATGATTTAATATATAATAATATATATGATATATTATTATATTAACTAATATTGGCTTACTTTATTATTTCATTTTCTCAGTGGATGATACATTGATATATATGCGATATATGTTAATTGTATTATTTTCTTTTGTTGCAAATATATAATATATATATGATATATATTATTGTGACATGATATGATTAATTGTTAAACATGTTTAAGGATGATTAATTGAGGTTAGGGTTTGATTAGGTTTAGTTGCTTCAAGTTCTTTCTAGAAGCAATTTTCTTTTGTCATTTGTAAAGATATTTTGTGATGACACCTTTTTAACTCAACCAAACCCTAACCCTAGTTGTTTCTCTACTTGTTCTCATCCAATCATCCTTGACCATGGTTAATAATTAAATCATATGTTTATATTTCTATTCATCACAAAAGAAAAAGAGAATTCATTATCTTTTTGATTATCCATTATCTTCTTCTTCTTCTCTTTTGAAGAAGCTCTCTTGATTTTCTTAAGTGATGATAAAATATGAGAAAATGATATAGAAAGAAAGCAAAATCACTACTCTCTCATCCTCATCTCATCTAGCCCTTGGGATTAGGGTGTTCTTCTCTTTAGAGTGAGATAGCTTGAGTTCTTCGAAACCTCGACGTAGATCATCGGAGATTTGGAATACGACAAGCTAGAATGGATCGTTCGAGTCGTGGAGCCTCTCATGAGTCCGGGAGATCGTGGATCGCGGCAAAGGGACTTCTACTCGGAGCTTGTGAAGTGAAGGAGCGGACTACAAAGTTTGTAATCCCTCACACTAGGATAAAAGTTATCTTAATGCATGTTAAACCCTAATAATCTAGCAAAGATCCCGGCTTTGGGTTGTTCGGCACGTCTAAAATTTAATCCGGGCATGTTTGATGCCTTTTGAACCTTCACAAGAGTGCCTAGGAACCCTACAGTGGTATCAGAGCCTAGCTAGAGCATTAGGCGTTGTGTTTACGAAGTTAAAACTCCGATCGAACCCGAAACGGACAAAATGGACCCCTCTCTGGAAATTTTTTAAATTTTGGGATTTTTCAGAATTAAAAATGTGTAAAAAAATCAGCAGGTAAATCTAAGAATTACCATAAAACCCGAGCCCCTAATTCGACCAAACGGCCGCGGAAGAGCGGCGCAAGCATGGCTTGCGCGGCGCTTCCGCGGCGTAACAGTGAGATCTTGACACGTGGCTTTGATGGTAATTCCCGTAGTTACTTGCTGAGTGTTCTGGATATTTTTATTCTGTTCCAGGTGTTTAAAATTCTGGGGTTTGTTTTGTAATAGTAGACTCGATCGGAATATTTAAGTTCGTATTTCTTTCCGGATATTTAGAAACTGTTAAACTGGTTGAACGGATATCATTAACCCACTTTATTCCGGCACGGCAAACTTTCAAGCGTTGAATTTTTATTGGGTTTAAATCTTTCGGAAAATTGTACAAGTTAAGCGGTGGACCCTCTAGAAGACAACAAACCTTAACTCGATTATGTGACCGTCTTGAACTGCCTTTTGAACCTTCGGGTTTGGGGCAGTACGGCGTGCCACATGTGAGGCGTTGGCTTGGCCCTTCTATGGCTGGATCACTGGTACTGTGACATATTCTGGGATTATTTGAACTCCGCTCAAGAGTTGAGCACTTCGGGAAATTTTGGGTGTTTGATTATCTGTTCAAATAGTTTAATACCGTATATTTATCTGGAATGTGATACAATATGTGGAATTCATAGAGTTAGGCATGAAATACGAAGTATACGATATTTCGGATTTACGATGTCTAAAGTGATTGTGGATTCCAAATATTGTAGTTTTACACTTTCTTTTCTGTGACCGTAAGCGTAGTATGTGGTGTATCGCCGGCTTCGTTGCTATACATCAACGACAATCGGGATACGCATACTTGCTTACGTTGATGATATGAGATATTATGTGTTGCTGTGATATGTTATATTGGATCGTCGCGATCAGAATAGCCGGGGGTTTTATGTGAGATGAGGTTTTTTTATTTTCATTCATGTAAAATTCATTTGTAATGTAATATTCTTTTATTTGGGGCACTTCCAGGATGCGGTTGCTGTCACCAGTGTATATTATTTACTTTTCCGCATTAGGTAGACCCAAGGAGGGGAGCACAAGTAACCGGGTTCTACGGTCCAGTGGGAGGCCATCTCGAGGAGTCGAGACTAGGTCTCCTAACCCTAGAATTGGCAGTGTTACTTGCCGCTCTCGTAGGGGCCTTGGGATGTGGGTTTGGCTATTCGTCGCGACCGTGGAATCCGTGTTTTATACAGGCTCGTATTAAAAACACGGACGTCCTAGTATATCCAATATTTCATATATGTTCTTCTGCTGCAATGTTCTGTGATGAGATCATATTACTGCCTGAGACGAATGCTTATACTATATATATATGCTGATATATAAATATTACTGCTTTCGTTTCTTCTGTGATGCTTAGGAAGCATAAGCTGATGGGATTTTTATTAATGAGATTAATAAAAGAAAAGAAACCTAAAGATGTTGTAGAATCAAAACTTAATAAAAAGGGTAGCTACAGTTTTGCTTTGCACAGTGATATATACGATATATCATGCACCTTATTCGATGAGGAAAGGACTGAGATCCCTTCACCGGGAGTGACTCCTTTAGCGAAACTGGCAGATGCTACAAAACGCGGTTTGTCTTTTGATTGCTTTAAGTGTTTTGCTTTGCACAGCGGTATATATGATATATCCAGCACCTTATTCGCTGAGGAAAGGGCCGACGATCCCTTCACCGGGAGTGACCCCTTTAGCGAAACTAAGAAAAGCCTTAAAAACACTCCTTTTCAAAAACTACATGATTCTACGACGATATCAAGTTCATTACGCTCAGGGTTTTTCTGAAAAACCTGCGTAGCCCTCCGTCATTTCAGATAAGTAATATTTAGTATTCGTGCTACGGTAGTTTGGCATGCGTCAAGGCGTAGCGTACGGTAGCTGATTATTACTTATCTGCAGCATGAGATGCGATTGGATTAGGGTATTCGTGCGGCGTTGTTTGGCATGCGTCAAGGGTCGTACGGGTGGGTTTAATTCAATCACGAAATGTACGGGTTGAACTTGACTAGTGGACTATGGGTTGTTTGGCATGCGTCAAGGTCATAGCACACTAGGGGTAAAAGCATTATCGGGAATTTCAAGTGTTGAAATTTGCAATGAGATTGCATACCTCCTATGAGATAGTTGGATCCCGATACCCACTGCGAGTAAGAGTTACTCCTGGGAGAGTTTTACACAGGACAATTAGTCATTCAAGTAGGTGTCTAGAAAAGTGTTAACGAGGTTACGCCTCTGGGAAAACGAGGTTTACTAATTAGGTCCGTGCGAAAGCACGGGGAACCTCCTTCAAAGTACCGACACTGATCTGGCTGAAAGATTGACGAAATTGTAGGGTGTAATTAATCCCGGCTAATCTTACCTTTTATGGTTTTAAGGTAGATTTGATAAAAACAGTGGGAGACATCCTGATTAGATAAGATAATAACCAATCTAATCTTGCAAGAGCATACGCTAAAGTGTTTTCTTCTCTCTCTCTCCAGGTAGCGACCATTTCAGGCCATAATCAAGATAATAATATGGATGTATTGACTGAACCTGATTATTGTACTGAGCAAGGGAACGTCAGACCCGTTCTTTCTTATAAGAGTTATAAGACTGAACAGGAAACAGGAGAATATCTGGATTCTCACGCCGCCCAAAAGAACATGCATGTTGATGCATCTTCTTCGGGTGTGTTTGTTATTGAGAACTGTTTCTCAGTTCACCCTACGTCCTGGGTATTAGATACCGGATCAGGATCCCACATATGCAAACAGTTGCATGGGCTACGTAAAGGTAGAGAACTGGGAAAAGGTGATCATTCCGTTCAAGTAGGGAACGGTGCAAGTATTGTAGCCAAAGCAGTTGGCGAATATCACCTTGTATTACCAAGTTGTAATACACTGATTCTAAATGAATGCTATTATATACTGAACATGATGTGCAACATTATATCAGTTTCTTTATTGAGTAAAGAGGGATATAATTTTGTAGTACAGGATAATGTTATGAACATATTCCTAGATCAAAAGTTGATTGCATCAGGCTCGTTACATAATGGCATATTCATTCTAAATCAGAATACAGTCCTGAATATACAAAACACACACAAGAGGAAAAGTTCAGATGTGAACGAATCCTACTTGTGGCATTGTAGACTTGGTCATATCAATGCGACACGACTGGCTAAGTTACATAGAGATGGTTATTTGAATCCGTTCGAATTATCATCTTATGATACTTGCCATTCATGTCTCAAAGGAAAAATGACCAAAGCTCCGTTTAGTGGACACGGAGAAAGAGTTGCTGAACTCTTAGGACCGGTACATAGTGATGTATGCGGTCCCATGTCTACGCATGCCAGGAACGGTTCTTCCTACTTTATTACATTCACTGACGATCTCTCTAGATTCGGACATGTGTTCCTGATGAAACACAAGTCTGAAGCTTTTGAGAAATTCAGAGAATATAAGCACGAAGTAGAGAACCAAACGGGCAAAAGTATTAAGATTCTTCGATCTGATCGAGGAGGAGAATACTTAAGCGGTGAGTTTTTAGATTATCTAAAAGAGAATGGGATTCTCTCTCAGCGTACTCCTCCTTATACACCACAGCACAACGGTGTATCTGAGCGGAGGAATCGCACCCTATTAGATATGGTGCGCTCGATGATGAGTACAGCTGAGTTACCTATTTCCTTCTGGGGGTATGCGCTTGAGACAGCCATAGACCTATTGAATAGAGTTCCTACCAAATCTGTGCCTACCACTCCATATGAGATATGGAAAGGGAAGAGACCACATCTTAATTATATTAAGATATGGGGTTGTCCGGCCTATGTCAAAAGACAAAATCTGGACAAACTCGAGGCAAGATCAGTCTTATGTAAGTTTGTAGGATATCCCAGAAATTCACAAGGGTATATCTTCTACCACCCCGAGGAACAAAAGGTGTTTGTTTCTCGACATGCTACTTTCTTAGAAAAAGGTTTTCTTATGAAACAGAATAGTAGTATTGAGGTAGAACTGGAAGAGGTTCCAGCAACACAAACTATAACAGAAGACTTGGTTGAACCAGAGGATTCAGTAGTACCCGACGAACCCCAGCCTCTCCGCCGATCTAGTAGGGTTTCTCATCCACCTGAGAGATACTACGGTTTTCTCATTGATGGTAAAAGCGAGGATTGCATCATGGATGATGATGAACCGACTAGTTTCGAGCAGGCCATCACGAGTAGTGACTCTGTGAAATGGCTGGATGCAATGCGATCTGAGATGGAATCCATGTACACCAACAAAGTATGGACTTTGGAAAATGCTCCTGAAGGGGTAAAACCCATTGGGAGCAAGTGGATCTTTAAAAAGAAATTTGGTGTAGATGGAAAAGTTGAGACTTTCAAAGATAGACTTGTAGCAAAGGGTTTTCGTCAACGTCCGGGTGTGGATTATGACGAAACCTTTTCTCCAGTGGCTATGCTTAAGTCCATCCGGATCTTACTTGCCATTGCTGCATACCATGATTACGAAATCTGGCAAATGGATGTTAAGACCGCCTTTCTAAACGGTGATTTAGAAGAGTGCGTGTACATGACTCAGCCAGAGGGATTCGTAGATAGTGGGAGCAGCGGAAAGGTGTGCAAGCTGCTTAAATCCATTTATGGGTTAAAGCAAGCATCGCGGAGTTGGAACATCTGTTTTGATGTTGTAGTCAAAGAGTTTGACTTCATCAAAAATATAGATGAACCTTGTATCTATAAGAAGGTGGCAGAGGGTAAGGTAGTCTTCCTCGTATTGTACGTGGATGACATACTCTTGATAGGAAATGATATTCCTATGCTACAATCAGTCAAGCTCTTCTTATCACAGAGATTCTCAATAAAAGATCTAGGTGATGCCTCCTGCATATTGGGAATCATGATCTATAGAGATAGATCTAAACGGATACTGGGATTGTCCCAATCCAGGTACATTGACACCATACTAAAGTGGTTTAGTATGGAAGAATCCAAACGTGGGAATCAGCCCACGATCTCTGGACTCACTCTCTCCAAAGAGATGTCTCCCAAGACTGATTTGGAGAGAGCTCGCATGCAAGGGATACCCTATGCTTCGGCAGTAGGCTCTATCATGTATGCGATGCTATGTACCAGACCCGATGTAGCATACTCACTAAGTGTAGTGAGTCGGTATCAAGCAGATCCTGGAGAGAGTCATTGGACAGCAGTGAAGAACATTCTCAAGTACTTACGAAGGACTAAGGAGATGTTCTTGGTGTATGGTAACGGAGAACTCCAGGTGGAGTCCTTTACCGATTCCAGCTTCCAAAGTGATAAGGACGACTCTAAGTCGCATTCGGGTTTTGTCTTTACCCTCAATGGAGGGGCGGTATGTTGGAAGAGTTCCAAACAGGATACTGTTGTAGACTCAACGATGGAGGCTGAATACATCGCTGCCAACGATGCTGCCAAAGAGGCTGTCTGGATCAAGAAGTTCATTAGTGAACTTGGTGTGGTTCCATCCATTGAGCATCCAATACCTCTGTATTGCGATAACAATGGAGCTGTGGCTTTGGCCAAGGAACCCAGGTCCCATCAGAAGTCCAGACATATTCTGAGGCGGTATCACCTGATCAGAGAGATAGTTGATCGCCGGGAGATCGAGGTCAGGAGAGTAGATACGAAGGACAACACTGCGGATCCATTCACGAAGGCTATTCCCCAGATACAGTTTGAGAGATTATTCGGGATGCTAGGTATGAGATACTACAGCAGCTGGCCTTAGTGCAAGTGGGAGATTGTTAGTTATGTATATGCCCTAGAGGCCATTGTTGTACATATGATGTATATTATAATGGATGCTTGGTTATATATAAAGAAGACTTTCTTGCTCGTCATGATAGTATGCTATTTGGTTTCACTTTATCTTAACATGTTGACTTGTATTGGTTTACTGTTTTACTCTCACATGTTGATAAAGCCCTTAGGATCTGTACTCGACTACTGGGACTATGATGAGATCATACTAGTGGGGCCGCGGTAGTCAATGAGTACATCCTATAACTGTTCCTAGTCGAGGGTATATCGAGACAGGGCATCGATGCACCAGAGTAGACTAGCGTATACGCATCTTGACCCATATGATGGGCGATGGATGATCCCATATCCATCGGTGTTTGACATCAGAGATGGTGTACGGGTGCTCAATGGAGACTGGGTACACTGGACGGACTCGCCGAGAACTCCCAGATGGTGATATACCACACGTCAGATGGCAGTTCTCCGGTGACACAGGTACAGGGTAGTCTGAAGACCCGAGATCGTCATAGAGTCTTGTGTGATTCCCACTGTGCTTTGATTTCCACCTTACCACGTCCAAGAGGGCGTGCAAAACGGTGGCTTTTGGGTACAGTCCCGAATCACATGGAGGCAATGAGCGATAGGAGGGGATTCGTCTCTCCCGGTATAGGGAGTTGATGTTGTGCTGTGTTCGATTGGCTATAACTGGAAGTCCCTGGCCAGGGCTGATATAGAGATTTACTGGTAAGTGTTACTAGTAGTTTCTCGACCCGTTATGAGCCATACATCGACACGACTTATCGGTTACTGGGGTCTGACGTATACCACTCCTAGACTTGATATGCGACATATCAGACGAACAGACCGGACTGTACGGGAGTGTTACTGATCGGATTCACAGGAGAACGCACAGGCTAGCTTGTTGATCTTCTGATCGCTCAATACCTGGGTGGCTGTTACGTTTAGCTGACCGCTTGCAGCTTGTGGGTGTTTGATATGATCATCACCTGCTACCGGCGTATTGACGATTCTTTAGAGTCCTACACAGAGGTTTCTTTGCTCAGGCGAAACAGAGTAGTGGCACATATGTGATATGCGCAGGAGCGAGAATAATGTGATATGGGATACCGTATTAGATTCTCGTGATTTATGGATATGAATCGGGTCATCGGATCAAGTGTTGATTCGATGAATCGGTACATGATATATTAGCCGGTTATATTCAATATAGCCGGATCGTCGGATCAAGTATTGATTCGATGATTTAATATATAATAATATATATGATATATTATTATATTAACTAATATTGGCTTACTTTATTATTTCATTTTCTCAGTGGATGATATATTGATATATATGCGATATATGTTAATTGTATTATTTTCTTTTGTTGCAAATATATAATATATATATGATATATATTATTGTGACATGATATGATTAATTGTTAAACATGTTCAAGGATGATTAATTGAGGTTAGGGTTTGATTAGGTTTAGTTGCTTCAAGTTCTTTCTAGAAGCAATTTTCTTTTGTCATTTGTAAAGATATTTTGTGATGACACCTTTTTAACTCAACCAAATCCTAACCCTAGTTGTTTCTCTACTTGTTCTCATCCAATCATCCTTGACCATGGTTAATAATTAAATCATATGTTTATATTTTTATTCATCACAAAAGAAAAAGAGAATTCATTATCTTTTTGATTATCCGTTATCTTCTTCTTCTCCTCTTTTGAAGAAGCTCTCTTGATTTTCTTAAGTGATGATAAAATATGAGAAAATGATATAGAAATAAAGCAAAATCACTACTCTCTCATCCTCATCTCATCTAGCCCTTGGGATTATGGTGTTCTTCTCTTTAGAGTGAGATAGCTTGAGTTCTTCAAAACCTCGACGTAGATCATCGGAGATTTGGAATACGACAAGCTAGAATGGATCGTTCGAGTCGTGGAGCCTCTCATGAGTCCGGGAGATCGTGGATCGCGGCAAAGGGACTTCTACTCGGAGCTTGTGAAGTGAAGGAGCGGACTACAAAGGTTGTAATCCCTCACACTAGGATAAAAGTTATCTTAATGCATGTTAAACCCTAATAATCTAGCAAAGATCCCGGCTTTGGGTTGTTTGGCACGTCTAAAATTTAATCCGGGCATGTTTGATGCCTTTTGAACGTTCACAAGAGTGCCTAGGAACCCTACAGCTATATCTGAAGGGTTAAATCCCCATCAGGAGCAAGTATATCTTGAGAAGATTACTTGGTGTACATGGAAAAGTTGAGACTTTCAAGGCTAGACTTGTTCAAGGTTTTCGTCATTGACCAGGCGTGGATAATGATGAAACCTTTTTTCTAAGTAGCTATGCTTAAGTCCATCCAGATCCTGCTTGCCACGGCTACATACCATGACTACGATATCTGGTGGTTGGGTGTCATGACAGCTCTTCTAAAATGATGTTTTGGAAGAGAGCGTCTATAAGTACACAGCCAGAGGGCTTCGTAAACAGTGGGAGCAGCGGAAACGCGTGCAAGATGTTTTATGTGATAAAGCAGGCATCGCGGAGTTGGAACATCTGTTTTGATGAGTTAGTCAAACAGTTTGACATAATCAAAATGGTAGATGAACCTTGTATATACAAAAAGGTAGTAGGGAGTATGGTGGTGATCCTCGTAGAGTACGTGGATGACATACTCTTGATAGGGAAGGAGTTTCCTATGCTACGCTCGATCAATCTCCGCTTATCACAATGATTCTCCACATAGGATCAAGATGATACCTACTAAATCCTGGGTTTTGGATCTATGAGATAGATCTAAATGGATGTTTGGATACTCACTAGCTGTAGTGAGATGGTATCAATCGATCCTGGGGAGAATCACTGGAAGGGTTCCAGGGTGATAAAGACGACTGAATGTCAGTCACAGGCATTGTCTTTACCCTCAGTAGAGGGACGGTATGTTGGAAGAGTTCCAAGCTAGATATCGTGACATACTAGACGATAAAGGCACGATATATCGCTACTTAAAGATGCTACCAAAGAGGCTGTTTGGGTGTATATTGGTTCATGAGATGAACTGCGTTCCTACCATTGTGAGACAATGGAATTGTGGCTTATGCCAAGGAATGAAGGTCCCATCAGTGATCCAGACATGATCTATGGCAGTATCACCTGATCAAGGAGATGTTTGATCTCCAGAATGATCGAGGTTAGGAGAACAGACACAGAGGACAACACGGCGGATCCACTCACGAAGGCCTATTCCCAGAGAGAGACTTTTATGGGATGGTTGAGTATGAGATACTACAACCACTGCTATCAGATGGCCCTAGTGCAAGTGGGAGATTGTTAGTTATATGTATGCCCTAGAGGCCATTACTGTACATTGGATGTATATAGTAGTGGATGCTGGGACATATATAGGGAGGAATTTCTTACTCGACATGATAGTATGCTATCTGGTTACACTTTACCTTAACGTGTATACTGTTTGTCTCTCTGTTACATGTTGGTAAAGCCCTTAGGATGTGTACTTGACTACCTGGACTATGATGCGGATCATACAAGTGGGGACATGGTAGTCTATAAGTACATCCTTCAAGGTCCCTAGTCGTGGGTGTATCGAGACGGGGCATCGATATACCAGAGTAGACTAGCGTATACCTTCTCGACCCATACAGATGGGCGATGGATGATCCCATATCCATTGGTGTTTGAAATCAGAGATAATATACGGGTGCTCAGTAGAGACTGGGTACACTGGACGGACTCGCCGAGAACTCCCAGATGGTATTATACCTTACGTCAGATGGCAGTTCTCAGGTGACACTGGTACAGAGTAGTCTGTTGACCCGAGATCGTCATAGAGTCTTGTGTGGTTCCCACTGTGCTTTGATTTCCACCTTACCACGTCCAAGAGGGCGTGCAAAACGGTAGTTTTTGGGTACAATCCCGAATCACATGGAGGCAATGAGCGATAGGAGGGGATTCGTCTCTCCCGGTATAGGGAGTTGATGTTGCGCTGTGTTCGATTGGCTATGACCGGAAATCCCTGGCCAGGGTTGCTGAGATTTACTGGTAAGTGTTACCAGTAGTTTCTCGAACTGTTATAGACCTCATATCGACACGACTTATCGAGCTATTGGGGTCTGACGTTTACCACCCCTAGGCGAGATATGCGACATATCAGACGATCAGACCAGACTGTACGGTAAGTGTTACTGGTTGGATTTACTGGAGTGTGAGCGGGCTTGCTCGTCGATCTTCTGATCGCTCAATACCCGGGTGGCCGTTACGTTTAGCAGACCGCTTGCGGCTTGTGGGTGATTGATATGATCATCACCTGCTGCCGGCGTATTGACGAGTCTTTAGAGTCCTACACAGAGCTTTCCTGGCTCAAGCAAAACGAAATAGGAGCACATATGAGATATGTGCGGGACCGAGAATGATACTAGTATGTGATACTGTATTCGATTCTCGCGATTTGTGACATTGATCGGTTATATGCGATATAGCAGGGTTATCGGATCAAGTGTTGATTCGATAAGTTGTTACTATAGATATTAGTCGGTTATATATACGATATGACCGGATCATTGAATCAAGTGTTGATTTAATGATTTAATGCATAATTATATATTTGATATATTACTTTGCATTAACTAGTATCGGTTCACTTTAAAAGGATTTTCTCACTTGTTTGTATCATGTTTGATGATGCAAGTTTGCTATGGTTTGTGTAAAGAATTAAACCTAGGTTAAGTAAATGGTTAGGGTTTTATTTATTCATTCTATCATTCATTTATCTTTTTATTTTTGGATAAAAAGAATGAGAAAAGAAAAACAAAAGGGTTGCTTTCAAACATGAAGCTTGTTGAAGCTTCATGAAGCTTTGACCAAGTGACCACTTTGTCTTCTTCTCCAAACCCTAACCATTCACCTAACTCTAGTTAACTCTCTACACATGACCATGGTTAGATTATGATAAGAATTCATTTTTATATTCTATTCTTATCATAACATACTTATCATATTCTTTCTTCTTCTTCATCATCTTCTTCTTCTTCTTCTTCAAGAAGAAAAACAAGTTTCCATCAATGGTGATTGATGAAAAAGAGTGAGAAATCCAATTCTAAAGTGAAACCACTTCCTATTTCTTCATCCTCTACCTCTTGCCAAGTAGTAGAGTGTGTTTTCTTCACAAGTTTCATGACTTGGTGAAGTGGGAGCTTGATCTAGTGATGCCTCGACGTAGATCATCTTCGGCACGAAGCCGACGACCTTGCCAGCCCATTTCTCCGATGAAGCCGACGCTTGAGCCCGGGATTTCATTTGGACAGCGGAGATGACTTCATTACGGAGCCGTGGAGGTGGAGGAACGGATCTACAAAGGTTGTATTTCCGTTCACTTAGTTAATTTGTTAACTAGTTGCTTGATTCGCCTAAACTTCTAGCCGACGATCCGTATTAGGGTTTCTCGGCACCCGTTAAATTAGAAATTGGCATGGTTGATGCCTTGTGAGACCTCTTGAGAGTGCCTAGGAACCCTACATACCGCCCCCCTTGGCCCGCCATGCGATATTCTCAGACGAACAGACCAGACTGTACGCAAATTGTCACATTCAGGCTCAGTAGGATTTCAGATGGGTTTCACCTCGTCCGTCTTCTTATCGGCATCTACGTGGGGGGCCGTTACGCATAGCTAGTGCCGCTTGCGGTCTGTTGTTGAACCCATTGCCACCGTAGTGTCGAGTCTTTAGAGTCCCACACAGAGAGCTATTCGCCTTTAGGCAAAAGAGAAGAGGTCGCATGGTTTTGCGACAGGGTTCGGTCACATCCGTGCACTTGTGCACATTTTGTGTCCGGGCAGTTATCACTAGCGGGCTTTGGTTTAAGCCAGATCCTAGTGTACGTTTTGGGATTGGTTTTATCTAGTTTGTATTCGTGTTCCTCGGAACGCGGTTGCGGGTGTGTATGCACAGTTGACAGAGAGACAGAGGCAGAGGATTCTCATTAGGGTTGTTGACTGTTGACTTTTGCAAAACCCTAATGAGAATAAGAAATATGATTAATGATAATATTAATTAAGTATTATTGTGCCATGGTTGGGTCGAAGGGTTGACTTTGTTGACTTGTTGACTTTGTTGACCGGTTGACTAGGTTGGACTAGTTGACCATCATCATGACAATGGCTATCATTTCTTGGCATTGACCTTGGCTTGCTTGTTGGTTCACAAATTGCATTTAATGCAAGAAATGATATGGCCATTAGATATGATAAAAACCATCACATAATACTCAATTATTATTATGTGTTAGGATAATTTTGGATTATGAGAGCAAGGGTGACAAAAGTCTTGCTCAATTCTTTCATTTGCTTTCTCTCTCATGAAAGCTCTCTCATCCTCAAGCTCTCCCTCTTCCTCTTGCTCTCTCTCTAGTTCAAGGAAAAACCTCTCATGTGTTGATAATCATTTGCCTTGGAGATAAAAACCCAAAACACTTCTCTATTCATCCTAGTGCACAAAGTCTAGCAAGCCAAGTGTTCTAGTTTCCTTTAGTTTGAGGTTGAAGCCAAAGGTAGAAGCTTTCAGGTGGATCCATCTTCGGCACAAAGAGACGACGAGGAGAGAACCATCCGACCACCACAAGGAGTCCAAGAGAAGGAGTTCAAGTTAAGGTATAACCCCTAACCGAGTAGGTAAAACTCCTAGTTAGGTTGTTTAACAAAGATCTGTATTTTGAGTCCACGTTACCACCAAAAGAAAAATCGTTTTTCATCATTTCCGCATGCCCGAAAGAACCGGGAGAGGTAACATAGACTTACATATTGATTTTTTATCCGCGCTCTTGACTTGGGAATATTTGATTATAGATATGGTATTGGATGTAATATTATCGAGGCGAGATCACCGACTAATATATATATATATATATATATATATATATATATATATATATATATATATATACATACATATATACTCAGGTGTTAGGCGATTTCCTTACCTTCAGTAGCCAGTTAGCTTAGCCCTTTAGTTTAGTGTAGTTGTTAGACTAGATTTATATTAAATATAGATTGTTATCTTTTTGTCTAGTATTTAGCTCCCGCTCATTTTTGTTGTTCGCTCCGCATCGCATGCTTATATTATGTTTCATATTCTATTGTTGATATCATGCTGTTAGGACACCAGCACCATTACCGATGACGCGTATGTAACACGTACACTTACTTGCCGGCTCACACACATCTTCATCGATAATTGCCATGTCACGAACACTTTAGAAACTACTATTTCATCGACATAGGTTGTTAGCTAATAATTTAGACATGATATTAGTGTACTTGCCTATATGCTAGATTACACATTGTAGTTACTGCTTGCTACTTCATGCATGTTATTATTCATTGTTATGCCGCATTCGTGGATCTTATGCCTATATTCACTGTTTACATGCTATTGAGGATTTGGATTCGGTTTTCCATGAGATTTTCTGGATTTGGGGGAAAACCGCAAAACTTATATAAACTTCTTTTCTCTCTTTTAAATAAAAAGTACGGTTTTCCCATGATGTATGTGTCGTCCACCATGAGTTTGCTGATAGATTTCGAGACCCGAGTTCGAGGAGTGGAGGAACCGTTTCGGGTACATGGTGGACCCGGTGCGGTACCCCAGGGTAAGAGAATCGCAGATGATGGCGTTGAGCCTGGCACGGGAGCACTACCGACCGGTGATATTACCCGACGCGTCGGATATCCAGAGGATACCGTCGTGGTCTTGAAATTGATGGTAGGGGCCGGTCTGGACTGACGGCGCCCTAGATAGTGAGATGAAGACATACAGAGATTGCAACACAGAGATATCGAGATATTTGGATATTTGTTTTGTGTCGATGATAGGCACCGTTTATGCTGATTTCATTTATGATACCTCGTTTTTAAAAAGATACAGAAATCTCACTAATTTATGAAAGCAGTTTTCTTCAGTACTTGCATTCTGTTTCATGCATTCATACATCATCCATATGATATATTGCTACTTGAGGCACTGACACGGGCACATGGGATTACACTCGGGTTAGATATTTACCCTAGCCATTGTTATAGGCTGCATGTTATATATATTTGAGGATATACTATGATCGTTGACCTAGGAATGCGTTGTTCATACGGTTTCTGTTCGTAGATGTTTTTTCTACTCAAGAGTTGGCAACTCACCCCAGTTGTGCTACAGTTTCTTGCAGGTTTTGCCGTACAGGTTTCATTACGGCTTTGCTGGCACTGCTTCTTTCGGGTGACTTGCTAGTAGGTGGGTTTATTGGTATCGTACCCATCATATTACTTTGTATAATATTATTCAGTTGTATCTAGTAAATTCCATCAACCATACATGTATTTATTTTTGAGATAGAGACCAGTGATGTTATTCTTTCGACCTTAGAGTCGCGCGTTATATTTCTGCGGATTTCTTGTTGTTTTGAGTTTCCTTTTGAGTTTTGATCCTCGCCCTTGGCGTTGTATATTATATTGCTTGTGTGGTTATGACCGTCGATTGACGAAGAGCTAGCTCCCGCTTGGGGATGCCTTTTATTGATTTCGTATACTATTCATGTTGTATCCCGTTTGGGGGCCAGTATTTACAAGGGAGACTCTGCCGAAATTTTCAGGAAATATTTGATGTTTTTAAAAATGCATAATTCGGCTTATGCTATTAAAACTACTTGATTTAAATTGGTTTTCCTTCACTCTACTACTTTTCTTGGTTTGGATTTCTGGGTTTTCGGCTTACTTAGATTGCGTACGCCTCGAGACGTTTCGTAGTTTATGTGCCGGTCATGTTCCGTACTTTCGGGACGTGACAAAGGGTCGGGTCATGGTCGCTGCTAAAGCGAGAGAGAAAAGAAACACTCTACGTGCACTCTAACCTAGATCAGAATGGTTATCACTTTATCTAATCAGGAAACTCCCACTGTAACCTCAAATTCTCCTCCAAACCTAAAACAAGAATTAGTCGGGATCACCCGAGGAGTAAACCAACTCATCAGTAGGAATCGGGATCCAACTATCATCGCATAATAACGTGATGGAATCCACTCACGTTATCACACTCCAGAAGGTATGCACATTTCTGGCAAGTTTCAGTTTCTTTAGAAACTCCCGATGTGATTTTTTACCCCTAGGACCCAAGTGACCTTGACAATGCCAACATATCAAAGAGTCCTAGTCAAGTTCAACTCGTCAATATCTTGATTGCGTTAAACCCACCCGTACGAGTCCTTGACAATGCCAACATAACTGTACGACTGTCCTAACCAATCCACATATCCATGCGACAGAAAAGCATTACAGAGCTACCGATCACTACGCCTCGGCAATGCACGACATACGTAGTACGAATACTAAGCAATCCTAATTTGAAATGACGGAGGGCTAGGCAGGTTTTTGGCGAAAAACCTTTAACGCAATGAACTTGATATCGTTGAAGGAACCGGAAAACATTTTATAAAAATATAGTGGTGAAAACCTTCGCTAAAGAGTTCACTCCCGGTGAAGGGATCTCGGATCTTTCCCTGTAGAATGAGGTGCAGGATATTCCAACTGAATACCACTGTGCAAAGCAGAAAGTAAATCGACTATAGTGAAGGTATTGCCCTGACGCAGACTTCTGTCCAAGGTGTCACTCCCGGTGAAGGGATCTCGGCCCTTGCCTCGTCGACTGAGGTGCAGGATATTCCAACTGAATACCACTGTGCAAAACAAAAGAGAACGTCCTTGCAATAACAGTCTTTTTTTGAAAAATAACAACATCAGAATAGGGTTGTTTAGCTTGCATTGATCCGAATCAATGCAGTCCCATCAATTGATCACACCACAAAAGAACAAAAATATGATGTACGTATATGCCATCCGCGTTCGCCACTGGGTCCCGACATCACCCGTTAGGTTACTTAACTAACGACAGAGCGGGGACTGGACTAGCATGGGTGTAAAACATATACAACATCTACTAGTATATATATCAATATATAATATTCGCTCAAGGCGTGATAAAATGCAACATCACATAAATGTAATGAGCATCACAGAACAATACAGATAATCTGGGATCCCCGGGTTTCATAGAGCCACTACTGAAACCCGACGTTCCCCTGGTCGTGTGGATAGCCTGTGCAATGAAGTCCTAGACCCCTACGAGCGTGGCAAGTTACCCGCCAAAACCTGAAGCGAGGCAGCCCCCTTCAACAACGTGAATGGACCACCCAGCACTTCACGGAATTCGGTAACTTGAGAACCCCTCCTTGGGTCAACCTGTACCCCCTACGAGTGCGGCGAATAGCCTGACAATTCTAGAGTGAAGCCCCTCCATCTCAAAGCCATGAGATGTGGGCCCGTTGCCCTCTAGAACCCGGCTATCCGTGCACCCCACCGCGGAGTAATCCTAGTACAAAAACTAAAATATACAACGGGTACATCGACCTCAGCCCGGTCGTGCCCAAAAAGAATAATATACAAACTGGAAGTGACGGCAGTCCACATGTCGGACGCTCGCCCCACAATATCAAATGTACATATACAACCAAACTGTACTAACATTGCATTAAGGCTATCCACCACGACAAATCCTCAACATCACAGCAGAACACAGAACATCAACGTGAATGTCGCGTTCGCAAATCCGTCTAAAAGGGCTATAGCAATTAGACAGGATTTACCGATCAAATGACATTCACGGTCGCAGATATAATGTAAATACTGTGAACTAACATATTTAAATTTTCAATCGACAAAATTTCCCGAAGTGGGCTCCAAGCATAATTCCCAGTACTCAAACAAATCTGGGCCCAAAATAAAAATACCAGAAACCACAATTCCAAGTCAGAGAGAACTGCTGAAAGTTTGGTGCACTAATGCTACTGTGCAGCGGCGGAACCGCGGCCAAAACGGGGTTACGGCCGCGGTTCCGTGGCGCTACAGTGCCCACAGTGAACCAAAATTTCTCAGTTTTCTTAGAAACGCCTGCACATATTTCTGCAATACACCAAATAATTTTATAACAAGAAAAAAATTTCGACAGAAACTGCACTTTTTGAAATCGCGGTTTGGAATTTTCGTTCGATCAAAGTTCTAAATACGTTAGAGCAAGCTAGTAAAGGTTATTGGCGTGGCTCTGATACCATGTAAGACTACGGTAGCGCCCCGGCCGTCTTTCCGAGGCCAAAATGCGGAACGAAAAATTTTCTAAACTAGAAACTGGCGCTATCGTTTGCTTAAAACCCGGATCGAACCATTAACCTACAACTAGCTATCTAGAGAGAGGGTTGGAAAGCTATACCGATCGATCCATGTCCTTCGGTCTTTGGCCACCATCCCAAGCTGTAACACTTTGAAATTTCGTTAGAATGTTTTTCGTGTTAATTAGAAATTGTGCGTGTTCTTATATATGTGTACATAGGATTATTAGTTATTTTAGTCGGGTTTACCCTAATTGGAAAATTTTCCTTTGTAGTGTACACTTGCACACTTAGCCAATTTTGTGACTTAGGTCTTTTAGTGTAACATGTTAACCATTTCTTTTGTTGCATGGTTGATAATTTATCCCCACCTTTTTAATCAAAACAAATCCCTTTTTAAAAATTCAATAAGCAATAGAAAATAGAAGCATGGTGGTTAGTTGAACATTTGACTTTGGTGACCATTTTCTCCCCTCTTTTCTCTCTCCTTTCTCATTGCAGAATTTCTGCAGAGGAAGCAGCCAAAACCCAGCAAAATTCATCACATTCCCTTCTCTTTTCACTTCTCTTTGATCTCCACACAAAAAACCCTACACAAATCTAACCATTTCCTTCACAAAACCATGGGAAAAAGGGGCTTTTTGAGGTGTTTGGGAGCAAATCTGCATACTTGAGGAGGGAGCTGGAACTTTTGGTGTTTTATAAGGTCTTTAGAAGGTATCAACTCATGTTTAACACCCTATTTCCATAACTTGTGTGTTTGGTTACTAAAAATCTCATTTTTGTGCATTTTAGTGATTTTAAGGGATATTTGAGATACATATGTCAGATTGGGGTTTTGTTAGCTTGGTTAACTCTTTTATGTGCTATTAGAACTAGTTAAGCCAGGTTTTAGTTTTAGTTTGCACAGAAATACCATAAAGTATCATTTTAGTGCAAAGTGTGGTTTTTAACTAGAAATAGAGCTCTGTAGGATCTGCTGCTACCCGAGTTGTTTCAGAATAAAATTGGATTTACTGTAGCATGTATAGGGGGGTATAAAGTGCACACACAAAACCTGGGAGCCCAATTCCCAAGACAGGCCGCCGGAATATTCATTCTGGCCGCATTTTGCGGCCAGATGGGTGAGTTGGGGGTTGGGGTTGTTGGATATATATGCCCTAGAGGCCTACATTGTAAAGGATGCTTGAGATATGTATGTACATGGCAGTCTTGCTTAATATGATAGTACGCTATTTGGATTGACTTTGTCTTAACGTATGATATATTTTACTTGGTATTTATATATATATGTTGATAAAGCCCATAGGGTGTTTGTCTGACTACCGGCGTTGTGATGACAGTCATACTAGTGGGAGCTGGATAGTCAATAGGCACACCCTTAGATGTCCCTGGTCGCAGGAGTATCGAGATTGGGCATCGATACTCCGGAGTAGACTAGTGTATACATATCTAGACCCTGACGAGGGGCGATGGATTGGTCCCGCAACCATTGGTGGTGTTCACCTAAGATTGTATACAGATGCTCACTGGGTGTGAGTACACCGGACAGGACTCGCCGAGAACTGACTGGATGGTATTATACCTAACGTCAGATAGCAATTCTCAGGTGACATGTGTGCAGATAATCCGTTGACTTAAGGTCATCATTTGTCTCGTGTGAGTTCCCACTGTGCTTTGATTATTACCCTACCACGGCTCAAAGGAGTCGTGCAAACAGGTTATAGTTGGGCACAGTCCCGAGCCACGTGGAGGGAGTGAGCGACTATTAGGGATTCGTCTCTCCCGGTATAGGGAGTTGATATCGCACTGTGGTCGGTTGGTCATTACCATAAGTCCCTGGCCAGGGCTGATTGAGAATTACTGATGGACTGATCAGTAGATTCTCGGGTGGTCTTGAGCCATACCGACACGACTTGCACGGTTATTAGGGGTCTGACGTCCACCACCTCCCTAGACCGTACATGCGATACTCTTAGACGAACAGACCGGACTGCGCGGATATTGTCACGGACAGGCTCAGTAGGATTTCAGATGGGTTACCTCATCGGCTTTCTTATCGACAACTACCTGGGGACCGTTACGTACAGCTAGTGCCGCTTGCGGTCTGTGGTTAAACCCACTGCCAGTGTAGTAGTTGAGTCTTTAGAGTCCCACACAGAGATTTCCCAAACCCAGGCGAAATGATATAGAGGTCGTATGGTTTTACGACAAAGGTTCGGACGCGTACGTGTTTAAACGCACGTAAGACATTCGGACAGTTTTTACTAGCCGGCTTTGGTTTAAGCCAGACTCTAGTATCAGGTTATTGGATTTATACAGTCTAAAGTTTTTCTGTGTTTTCACGGATGAGAGGGGCGTTCTCGTAATTTTCCGAGAAGCTTCTAGAAGGATGTGACATGGAGGGAGAGGTGGCATTTTCATTTAATGATTAGTGACTCATTGTGAGTGATTCATCATGTCATTAATGCATTATTAAATGCTTAATGACTCATATATTGAATCACCCACTTGCATTTATGAAACATGATGAATAATCTCATATTATTCATTTCTTTTTATTCATTATGTTTCATATATCAAGTGAGAAGCTATTTCATTATTATTATAATTATCATTATCATCTTCTCACTCTCTCTCTTCAAGTTCTCTCTCCTTCACCAAACCCTAATCCTACCCTCATGAGTTGAGAACAAGGATTAGGAAAGACTAATTACTCCATAACCTATCTCTACATCACCTTAGCTACTCTATTTAGCAACTAGAGAAACTAAGTAACCTCAAGTTTAGAGGTTATAGCTTGGATTAGGGTTCTCGGGTGGATCGTCTATCACGGAAGAAAGCCGAAGAGGACGTGGAGATCCAAAGAGGCCGTAGATAACATTAAGACGAAGGACTAGAACCGTTTGGTATAATCTCTTAACATAGTAGTTTAGAACTCTATAGCTTTTGTTAAAACTTGTTTAGCAAACGATTCATACGGTTATTCGATGTTTAACCATAGAACAAGATTGTTATTCATATTTCCGCCCCCCCATAAGTATTGGGGTGTTGAACATCGACTTACAGTGGTATCAGAGCCTAGCTAAACAATATTTAACACACTTGCAAATTTGTATGAATTTCGAACGGAAAAAAAAACCGGAAAAACCCCGATATCATGTACTTTCTGTCGAATTTTAAATGAGGTCCAAAAATTTTTCAGGGACCTTCAGAATGACCTAAATGAATGTATTAGAACACCCAAGAAAATTGGGCTCATGAATCGACCATAGCGCAGCGGAACCGCGGCCGATCCCACCGATCCGCCGCGATTCCGCTGCGCTTTGGACGACTCATCATCCCAAGTTTCTTGTGTTGATTCTCTGTGATATTTGGTGTTTTCTGCTAATTTTTATTTTTGCTCAGGTTTCAGATTTACAGAGAAGTATTGGAGCAAAATTAAATGTGTTTAATCGATCGAAATTATACTGTATTTGCTTGTTTGATTATATCTCTGAAATGTATTATGTGTTCGTAAACCTCCCCTAACAGCTAGTATGTCGGTTGGCAGGGGGTTGCACATATCTGTGATGTTATATATAACTGTTTGTGTATATAAACTGTATTAGACTGTTGTGGTGTTTAGCCGGGTTTTTTGTGATGGGTTATTGTATTAATTCATTTGATGTAAATGTAATAAGTTGTAATATTATTTTGTGGGGCACATCCAGGTTGCGGTTGAAGCCACCGTTGTATTATTTCTTTTTACTGTTTTTGCTCCTAAGATAGACCTAAGGTGGGGTGCACAAACTACCGGGTATTTTGAAGTGTTGGGGCAGACCGCTTCACTTCTGGTACTTGGCGGGTAGTTTGCCGTAACCGTAGGGGTCTGGGGTGGGAAAATGGCTATTCATCACAACTGTGTAATCCGTCTTTCATTGCAGGCTCAAATGAAATGCGGATTGCTTGCAAATCCAATATTGTTTATCTGTAATCTGGAATGCCTATTATTGCGTCTGACGAATGTACAATATCTATATATGATAGCTATTTAGACGTCGCTTATGTTTTACACCCGCGCTAGCCCAGCCCCCGCTCTGTCGTTAGTTAAGTAACCTAACGGGTGATGACGGGACCCCGTGGCGAATGCGGATGGCATAAGAGGACGTTGTATTTTCGTTGTTATCTGTAATGATAGGTTAAAGATGGGACGCATTATTATTAATGCAAAGAAAATAAAACCTATACTGAATCGTTGGAACAATTTCTAAAAACCACTCGGTTTTCTTGAAAAAGCAAATTTTAAATGCGGAGCTTAAACCACTCCTTTTAATAAAGCTATCATAGTTCCTTCGATAAAATCAAGTTCACTACGTTAACGGTTTTTTGCCAAAAACCAGCTGTAACCCTCCGTCGTTTCAGATAGACAGCACATCGTATTCATGCTATGCTTGTTGGCCTACGTCAAGGCATAGTGAATGGTAGCAGTGTGTGTGCCTATTTGTTGCATAGAAAGATGCATTAGTTTAATACAGATGTACACCTTGTTGGCCTATGTCAAGGGCTTGTACGATGTACTTAAATTGATCAGGACAACGACGGGTAGAACTTGACTTGCGTCTTATGACTTGTTGGCCTACGTTAAGGTCTATAAGAGCTTGGGGTAAAAATCACATCGGGAGTTTCAAATATAAAGGAAACTTGCAGATTTAGCTTACCTTCTGGAGTGTGGTGACTAGAGTGGCTTCCATCTAGGGCATCATGCAATGATAGTTGGATCCCGATCCCACTGATGAGTAGGATTACTCTCGGGAATTTCTCTCACTTAACAATCAATGCTATAAACCAAGTAGGTGCCTAGAAAGGTGTTAGAGAGGCTACGCCTCCAGGGAAAAGAGGTTCTTTAATTAAGGAACTTCGCGAAAGCGTTGGAAAACCTCCCTCGAAGTACCAACACCAGCCTGGCTGAAAGGTTAAAGCAAGAATTATAACGTGTGATTAAATCCTGACTAGTTCTTCTTTTAGGTTTTGAAGAAGGATTTGAGGAAACAGTGGGAGCCATCCTGTTTAGATAAATTAATAACCAATCTAAACTTGCAAGAGCATATGCTGAGTGTTTCTTTTCTCTCTCTCTGGCAGCTACCATGACTGGACTTAAACTATTACTTGAAAAGAATATACTGACCGGGCAGAACTATAAAGATTGGCTAAGGAACGTCAATATTGCGCTGACTTATGACAAAGTTGCATATGTTACCACCGCTGTTCCTCCCCTTATCCCAGGACCAGATTCCTCAGTTGCGGACAAGGAAGTTCGTAAAACCTGGGATCTAGACTGTGAGCGAGCTAAGTGTATCGTGCTGGCGTCCATGAATAATGAACTCCAGAAACAGCACGAGAGTATGGATATTGTATCCATATTCCTCTATTGCAAGGAATTGTATGGTGAACACTCTCGTATCGCGAGGTACGAAACCTCAAGGAAACTCTTCCAGATGAGGTTAGCTCCAGGATCTCCTGTTGGAGAGCACGTCCTCAAAATGATCACCCTCATTGAGGAACTCGCAAACCTGGGATGCATGCTAGAGAATGATTTATATATCGACTTGATTTTGCAGTCCCTTCCCCACACCTTCTCTCAGTTCGTACTCAACTTCAACATGCACGAAATGGAAGCGGATCTTCCAAAGCTCCTCAATATGTTGAGGGTAGCAGAGACCTCCTTGAAAAAGGAGAAGACCCCCGTTCTGTATGTTGGCCAATCATCTTCTTCTAAATCTAAAGCGAAAGCTAAAGGGAAGAAGAAGATGAAAGCCACCAAACCGATGGGTGGGGTCAAGAAAGTGCAGGGAACGAACAAGGCAGGAAGGGTGAAGGCAGAAAAGAACGAGTGCTTCTATTGTCACAAGCAAGGGCACTGGAAGAAGGACCGTCTGGCCTTTAAAGCCAAGGACATGAACCAAACTGTTGCTTCTGCTTCAGGTGTGTTCGTAATCGAAAATTGTCTTTCAGTAAACTCTACTTCATGGGTACTTGATACCGGTTTTGGTTCTCACATCTGTAATTCTTTGCAGGATCTGTGAAATAGTAGAGTACTGGGGGCAGGTGATATGACTCTCCGGATGGGCAATGGAATGCATGTAGATGCAGTTGCAATAGGGGAATATCACCTAGGGTTGAATAGTGGACACATTTTGGTATTGTACAGCTGTTTTTGTATTCCCAGTATGTTGTGTAATATTATATCAGTATCTTTGTTGTCTAATAAAGGATATAATTTTGTGCTTGAAAGAAATGTCATGAACATTCTCCTAAATCAAGAACTGATTGGGTTTGGCACACTGGAAAACGGCATATACATACTTAATCAACCTCAAATTTTCAATGTTCAAAACACGCGTAAAAGAAAGGCTCCAGATTCGAATCAAGCCTTCCTATGGCATTGTAGACTTGGTCATATAAATGAAACAAGGTTGACTAAGTTACATAAAGATGGATATCTAGATCCGTTTGAATATTCTTCATATGCAACTTGTCAATCATGTATCAAATAAAAAATGACCAAATCTCCGTTCACCGGACACGGAGAAAGAGCCACTGAACTCTTGGGACTAGTACACAGTGATGTATGTGGTCCGATGTCTATACATGCACGAAGTGGTCACTCCTACTTCATCACTTTTACTGATGACTTCTCTAGGTCTGGACATGTGTTCTTAATGAAGCATAAATCCGAGGCTTTTGAGATGTTTAAGGAGTATAAAAATGAAGTAGAGAGACAAACTGGTAAAAGTATCAAAACACTTCGATCTGATCGAGGTGGAGAATACTTAAGTACCAGTTTCCTTGAATACTTAAAAGAGAATGGAATTCTCTCTCAGCTTACTCCACCTTATACACCTCAGCATAATGGTGTATCAGAAAGGAGGAATCGCACGCTATTAGATATGGTGCGTTCAATGATGAGTAGTGCTGAGTTGCCACTTTCTTTCTGGGGATTTGCTCTAGAATCAGCCGCATACCTATTGAATAGAGTTCTAACTAAGTCTGTACCTACCACTCCATATGAAATGTGGTGTGGGAAGAGACCATATCTCAAGTATATCAAGATATGGGGGTGTCCGGTATATGTTAAGAAGCATAATCCGGACAAGATCGAGGTACGATCGGTTTTGTGCAAGTTTGTAGGATACCCCAAGCATTCAAGGGGGTATATGTTCTACCACACTGAAGAACAAAAGGTGTTTGTCACTCGCCACATTGTCTTCTTAGAAAGCGAATTTCTTGCAAAAGAAATTAGTGGGAGCGCGGTAGAACTGGAAGAAATTCCAGAACCTCAAACTGCAACCGAGGACTTAGAAGAATCTCAGATTTTAATAGAACATGACGAACCAACGCCACTCCGCAGATCTAGTAGGCTTTCTCATCCTCCTGAAAGATATTATGGTTTTCTTCTTGATGGGGATCGAGAGGATTGCATCATCGATGATGATGAGCCTACTAGTTTTCAGCAGGCTATCACGAGTAGCGACTCAGTAAAGTGGCTGGATGCTATGAGATCCGAAATGGAATCCATGTACACCAATAAAGTATGGACTTTAGAAGTTGCTCCTCCTGGGGTAAAACCAGTTGGGTGGAAATGGATCTTCAAAAAGAAGATTGGTACATTTGGACAAGTGGAAACCTACAAAGGTAGACTAGTAGCAAAAGGTTTTCGTCAAAGACCAGGATTGGACTATGATGAAACTTTTTCACCAGTAGCTATGCTTAAATCCATTCGGATCATGCTTGCCATTGCTGCCTTCCATGACTATGAAATCTGGCAAATGGATGTAAAAACAGCTTTTCTAAATGGACATCTAGAAGAGAGTGTTTACATGGATCAACCAGAAGGTTTCTTAGACAGTGGGAGCAGCGGAAGAGTGTGCAAATTGCTTAAATCCATTTATGGGTTAAAGCAAGCATCGCGGAGTTGGAACATCTGCTTTGATGAAACAGTCAAGGAATTTGACTTTATCAAAAATGTAGATGAACCATGTATTTATAGGAAGATTATAGAAGGAGCAGTAGTGTTCCTCGTTTTGTACGTCGACGACATACTACAGATAGGGAATGATATCCCTATACTACAATCAGTAAAGCTCTTCTTGTCACAGAATTTCTCCATGAAAGACTTGGGCGATGCATCATACATTCTGGGCATTAAGATCTATCGTGATAGATCTAATAGAACATTGGGACTTTCACAGTCCAGGTATGTAGACACTATACTAAAGAGATTTAGTATGGAAGATTCCAAGCGCGGCAATATGCCCGCTTGTCACGGAATCACCCTCTCCAAAGATATGTCTCCAAAGACTGATGAAGAGAGGGCTCGCATGGGCATTATACCCTACGCTTCGGCGGTAGGATCAATAATGTATGCGATGTTATGTACCAGACCGGATGTAGCTTACGCACTTAGTGTGGTAAGCAGGTATCAGTCTGACCCAGGTGAGAAACATTGGAAAGCGGTGAAGAACATTCTCAAGTACCTGAGAAGGACTAAGGAGATGTTCTTGATTTACGGTAATGGGGACCTCCAGGTAGAGGCTTTTACCGACTCTGGCTTCCAAAGTGACAAGGATGATTCTAAATACATTTCGGGTTTTGTGTTTACCCGCAATGGAGGGGCGGTATGTTGGAAGAGTTCCAAACAAGATACCGTCGCAGACTCAACTATGGAGGCTGAGTATATAGCTGCTAGTGAAGCCGCAAAAGAGGCTGTCTGGATGAGGAAGTTCATTTCTGAACTTCAGGTGGTTCCGTCCATTGCCAATCCAATACCTTTGTATTGCGATAACAATGGCGCTGTAGCTTTAGCGAGGGAACCAAGGTCCCATCAGAAATCCAGGCATATCTTAAGGCGGTCTCACCTGATCAGGGAGATCGTGGATCGTCGGGAGATCGAGATACGGAGAGTGGACACAAAAGACAACACGGAAGATCCATTCACCAAGGCCATTCCTCAAGTACAGTTCGAGAGGCTATTTGAGATGTTGGGCATGCGGTACGCCAGCAACTGGATCTGGTAGAGACAGTGGGTACTTATTGCACCAATTATAGGCCTTAGTGCAAGTGGGAGATTGTTGGATATATATGCCCTAGAGGCCTACATTGTATAGGATGCTTGGGATATGTATGTACATGACAGTCTTGCTTAATATGATAGTACGCTATTCTTTATCTTAACGTATGATATATTTTACTTTGTATTTATATATATATGTTGATAAAGCCCATAGGGTGTTTGTCTGACTACCGGCGTTGTGATGGCAGTCATACTAGTGGGAGCTGGATAGTCAATAGGCACACCCTTAGATGTCCCTGGTCGCAGGAGTATCGAGATTGGGCATCGATACTCCAGAGTAGACTAGTGTATACATATCTAGACCCTGACGAGGGGCGATGGATTGGTCCCGCAACCATTGGTGGTGTTCACCTAAGATTGTATACAGATGCTCACTGGGTGTGAGTACACCGGACAGGACTCGCCGAGAACTGACTGGATGGTATTATACCTAACGTCAGATAGCAGTTCTCAGGTGACATGTGTGCAGATAGTCCGTTGACTTAAGGTCATCATTTGCCTCGTGTGAGTTCCCACTGTGCTTTGATTATTACCCTACCACGGCTCAAAGGAGTCGTGCAAACAGATTTTAGTTAGGCATAGTCTCGAGCCACGTGGAGGCAGTGAGCGACTGTAAGGGATTCGTCTCTCCCGGTATAGGGAGTTGATATCGCACTGTGGTCGGTTGGTCATTACCATAAGTCCCTGGCCAGGGCTGATTGAGAATTACTGATGGACTGATCAGTAGATTCTCGGATGGTCTTGAGCCATACCGACACGACTTGTACGGTTATTAGGGGTCTGACGTCCACCACCTCCCTAGACCGTACATGCGATACTCTTAGACGAACAGTCCGGACTGCGCGGATATTGTCACGGACAGGCTCAGTAGGATTTCAGATGGGTTACCTCATCGGCTTTCTTATCGACTACTACCTGGGGACCGTTACGTACAGCTAGTGCCGCTTGTGGTCTGTGGTTAAACCCACTGCCAGCGTAGTAGTTGAGTCTTTAGAGTCCCACACAGAGATTTCCCAAACCCAGGCGAAAAGATATAGAGGTCGTATGGTTTTACGACAAAGGTTCGGACGCGTACATGTTTAAACGCACGTACGACATTCGGACAGTTTTTACTAGCCGGCTTTGGTTTAAGCCAGACTCTAGTATCAGGTTATTGGATTTATACAGTCTAAAGTTTTTCCGTGTTTTCACGGATGAGAGGGGCGTTCTCGTAATTTTCCGAGAAGCTTCTAGAAGGATGTGACATGGAGGGAGAGGTGGTATTTTCATTTAATGATTTAATGACTCATTGTGAGTGATTCATCATGTCATTAATGCATTATTAAATGCTTAATGACTCACATAATGAATCACCCACTTGCATTTATGAAACATGATGAATAATCTCATATTATTCATTTCTTTTTATTCATTATGTTTCATATATCAAGTGAGAAGATATTTCATTATTATTATAATTATCATTATCATCTTCTCACTCTCTCTCTCTTCAAGTTCTCTCTCCTTCACCAAACCCTAATCCTACCCTCATGAGTTGAGAACAAGGATTAGGAAAGACTAATTACTCCATAACCTATCTCTACATCACCTTAGCTACTCTATTTAGCAACTAGAGAAACTAAGTAACCTCAAGTTTAGAGGTTATAGCTTAGATTAGGGTTCTCGGGTGGATCGTCTATCACGGAAGAAAGCCGAAGAGGACGTGGAGATCCAAAGAGGCCGTAGATAACATTAAGACGAAGGACTAGAACCGTTTGGTATAATCTCTTAACATAGTAGTTTAGAACTCTATAGCTTTTGTTAAAACTTGTTTAGCAAACGATTCATACGGTTATTCGGTGTTTAACCATAGAACAAGATTGTTATTCATATTTTCGCCTCCCCATAAGTATTGGGGTGTTGAACATCGACTTACAGGGGTTTGGGCCACTGGAGTCTGCTGCTATGTAGAGTATTTTGGTATATATATTTTTATAATATCTGTTCTGTATCAAAATCTGGAGTAGAATACTCTATTTCCCGTATTTTTAATCTTTCGCGACACGCGTGATACGTGTGTGTGGGTTTGGGGTTTCTCCGTATCGCGGCGCGTCGGAGTGACTTCAGGCGCGTAATCACACGTTTTAGTGTATCGCGCACACGTGTGCTTGGTTTGCGACACGGGTTTCTAGTTGACTTTAAATGTCGTGTTTGCATGGTATTGAGCTTATGTGTGATATTCTGTGAAATTCTAGGTTCGCCGGCGAGTGCGACGGACGCCGCGAAGAAGGGGAAACAAGTCATCGGCTATACCTAGCGAGAGACTACGGTGAGTAGATTTAACATCTACGGGGATATCGCCCGCATGGCGTTATGCGTCAGGGCTGATAGGATCTTGTAGCAGCATATTACATTTACATACATTGACTGTGCATGGCTACTATTTAGTGCATACTGCATTCCCTGCTATATGTATATAAACTAGAATTGATAGAACACCGCACTATTACTAACGGCTCAAGTTGCACGAGCACGATTTATATGCTACACTCACACCGTTAGTGATTGCCATGACACTCACATTATAGGATTTCTATACATCATACGTCAGAATGTTTCCGCATTATTGATGATTGCCATGAATTGCCGCATATCAGCAGATGTTATATTCATACATGAACACATCTACATCACATATTCATACATGTGCCATGTATATATTGATATCCTCATACCTGCATATATTTACGCATTGAGATATGTTATTTCCATGTTATTTCTGGATTTGGGAACCGTGGATATTTCAAAAGAGAATAGATAATTATTTAAAACCCCGGTTTCCCTTGATATGATATTTCAGTGCGTCTACCATGTGTTTTCTCGGTGCTAGAGCTCGATATATGAGAGAGAGAGGGCTGACCCGGAATGACGGATGCCCGATATATGAGAGAGAAAGGGCTGACCCGGACCGATGGATGCCCGATATATGAGAGAAGGGGGGCTGACCCGGACCGACGGATGCCCGATATAGGAATATTTGTGTGTCGATGCTGGACACGAATATTTATGATATTTGGGTGCCAATGTTGGGCACTCGTGATTCTCAGAGATTTACAGGATTGGAGGGCCGATGAGAGTGCCGTCGCCTAAGCTATATTAGGGGATCTGGGTGCATTGATGGACACCGATTTTATATTCCACGTTGACATTCCGCGTAGATGTTATGTTCCCATGCCTCAGCATTCATTATTGTATCTCATCCTGTAGTTATATTACCTGATAGAGCATTTGCATGATTATTGCACATACTGCTTATCACGCATCGATATCATCTGCTGGCATATGATAGAGTAGCGCAGTACGTGCATGCTCGCGATTACCTTTATATGTTATCTATATTCACGAGTTGGCAACTCATTCACGTTGTGCCACAGTATTTGCAGGTTGCCCCTCGGAGTGAAATTCCAGGGACTAAGTCGAAATTTTGGCCGCGGAACCGCCGCAAAACCTATGGTTTGGCCGCGGTTCCGCGGTCAAAGTTTTGAGTTAGTGGACCGTACTTCACAGTAATTCTTAGTTTTTCCTGCTTATTTTTCTGAGCATTTTTAATTCAGAAAAAAACACATTTTTAAAAAATGTACAGAGAAGGGTTCGTGTCGGGGTTTTCGGGTTCGATCGGACTTTAAACTTCGTCTAGACTTCGCCTAAATCTCTAGCTTGGCTCTGATACCACTGTAGGGTTGCTAGGCACGTGCACAAGGATCTACGAGGCATCAACCATGCCCGATTAAAAATTTAGTCGTGCCGAACAACCCGAAGCCGGATCTTTAAACTAGGGTTTAGGCGAAAACGAACATGTTAATCGCTTTAACACTAAGTGAGAGGGATTACAACCTTTGTAGATCCGGTCCTTCACTTCTTAAGCTCCGTGTTGAGGTCCCTTCGCTGCGATCATCATGTTCCGGACTCTCGAGAGGGTTCACGAAGAGAATGATGCAACCTTTGCTTCCGATCTTCGATACTAAGATGATCTACTGTCACGACCCGAAAAGTACGGAACATGACCGGCACTTAAACTACGAAACGTCTCAAGGCGTTCGTAATCTAAGTAAGCCGAAAACCCAGAAATCCAAACCAAGAAAAACAGTAGAGTGAAGGAAAACCAATTTAAATCAAGTAGTTTTAATAGCATAAGCCGAATTATGCGTTTTTAAAACATCAAATATTTCCTGAAAATTTCGGCAGAGTCTCCTTTGTAAATACTGGCCCCCAAACGGGATACAACATGAATAGTATATGAAATCAATAAAAAGGCATCCCCAAGCGGGAGCTAGCTCTTCGTCAATCGACGGTCACAACCACACAAGCAATATAATATACAACGCCAACGGCGAGGATCAAAATTCAAAGGAAACTCAAACCACAAGAAAACCACAGAAATAAGACACGCGACTCTAAGGTCGAAGGAATAACATCACTGGTCTCTATCTCAAAATAAATACATGTTTGGTTGATGGAACTTCTAGATACAACAGAATAATGATATACAAGATATATAATGGGGGTACGATACAAGTAAACCCACCTACTAGCAAATCACCCGAACGAAACTATGCCCGCAAAGCCGTAAAGAAACCTGTACGGAAAAACCTGCAAGAAACTGGGGCACAACGGGGGTGAGTTGCCAACTCGTGAATAGAAAAACATCTACGAATAGAAATCGCATAAATAACGCAATCCTAGGTCAATGATCATAATATATCCTCAATTATATATAACATGCAGCCTATAACAAGGCTAGGGTAAATATCTAACCCGAGTGTAATCTCATGTGCCCGTGTCAGTGCCTCAGGTAGCAATATATCATATGAATGAGGTATGAATGCATGAAAACAGAATGCATGTAAATGAAGGAAATGTTTTCATAATTTAGTGAGATTTCCTTTGTATTTTTAAAATGAGATATCATAATGAAATCAGCATAAAACAGTGCCTAGCATCGGCACAAAACGTAATCCCAATATCTCGATATCTCTATATCACAGTCTCTGTACCTCAATATCTCGAAATCTCAATGTCTCAATCACAATATCTAGGGCGCCGTCAGTCCAGACCGGCCCCTACCATCCATCTCAAGACCACGACGGTATCCTCCGGATATCCGACGCGTCGGGTAAAATCACCGGTAGGTAGTGCTCCCCTGCCAGGCTCACATCGTCATCATCACACGCTTCTTGCCCCGGGGTACCTTACCGGGTCCACCATGTACCCGAAACGGTTCATCCGCCTCCTCGAATCGGGTTCGAAATCTATCAGCAAACTCATGGTGGACGACTCATACATCATGGGAAAACCACACTTTTTATTTTAACAGAGAGAAAATGTTTATTTATGTTTTTTTGCGGTTTTCCTCCAAATCCAGAAAATCTCATGGAAATCCAAATCCAAAACCTCAATAACACGAAAAATAGTGAATATATGCATGAGAATCCATGAATGCGGCATAACAATGAATAACAGTATGCATGAAGTAGCAGGTAATAACTACAATGTCTATTAGCTAACAGGCTATGTCAAGCAATAATATTTTCTAAGGTGTACGTGACATGGCAATTACCGATGAAGATGTGTGTGAGCCGGCAAGTAAGTGTACGTGGTACATACGCATCATCGGTAATGGTGCTGGTGTCCTACCAGCATGATATCAATAATGTCGTATGAAACATAATATAAGCATGTGATGCGAAGCGAACCACAATAATGAGCGGGAGCTGAATACTAGACGCAACTATAACTAATCTGCATGAATATAATATAAGTCCTACAAATGGTGCCTTTTGAAATAACACGAATCATGGGGTTTTGAAAATAGGGGCTACGGTGTTTTTATGAAAAGATACGTCTTTTGAAATCTCCGTAGGATCCCTTGGGCTGTCTTTTAAAATACCCACGATTCGTTAGTTTTTGAAATAGGTAAGAATCGAATCTAATCTAATAACTAAACTAAACTAAAGGGCTAAGCTAACCAGCTGGACTACAGGTAAGGAAACCACCTAACATCTGAGTCGATATATATACATACCTGTATATATATTAGTCGGTGATCCCGCCTAAATAATATCATATCCGATACCATATCTATAATCAGACATCCCAAGTCAAGAGTGCGGATCAATCATCAATATATAGCTCGTACGTAAATCCGTCGTACGACATCCCAAATCTGGGTACGGGTCAATATCACATTCATCATACTATTCATCTGGTATCCTCTTTATCAAATATCATGATCGGGGTACTGATCTACGTCTAGTACAATACTGATACCGCCTAAGTATGCATGCAGGTGTAAGAATCACTATGCCAAAAGACCCGCTAAAACATCATGTCGTATATCAATACGAACCAAATCACATCACCGATCTCCTGGCCTCAAGCCCAATCTCATCGACATCTCAAATTCCAAATACTATTCTCAAATCCAGTATATGAACACATAGTCCCATACCTATGTGAACACATAAAAATATATTCCCATACGCACATATGAAAGAAAGAATGTATGCAAATATGTGTGTGCGTGCATGTGTGAGTGCGACCACTACTCTAGGGTTTCGCAACTACACTAAACCAATCCAAAAATACCCAATATCCATCTTATCATAAATAATCTCAACAACATATAATCAATATCTATGTGTATACGTATTCGTATACATCACCACAAACTGCGGGGGTGCTATACGCCATCCACCCGACTTCTCCCCGTAGATATAAATCTACTCACCTGCACTCAGTGTGTCGGTGTCGATGTCGCCATCATCTTTTACATCGTCTCGGAATCCACGTGAAGGTACCTACAATGATCAACCATAGCAATGCGTATGAAAATCAAGGCAGAAAACCGATACAGCGCACAGTGTGCTCATAGGTTGGAACCTATGGCCCAAACATGCAAATCCAACAAACAACCCCTGTTGTCGATGTACGGACACCCGACAACCAAATACAAATCCAAATATCAAGAAAGTGCATTTAAAAATACGGAAAACATCGCATAAGACACACAAAAATGCTCCCAGATTTTCCCCAGATGACAATTAGCCAAAACTGCATATAGGAGGGGTCTAATTTAGTGCAAAATGAGCCCTGGAACAAAAATGGACCGATTCCCTCCTACTCTGGCCGCAAATTGCGGCCAGAAAGATTAAATTTGCGGCCATAGGTTTGAGTTGGGGGCTCGGGTCTTGGTGGTAGCTTCCTAGGTGCCTGCACGACTCACTGTCAGCTCAATTTTATTTTTGGTGCCCCCGGGTTGCTCCAGATTCCAGAACACCTTCACAGATCACACAAACCGACATGAAAAGTTCTGTAATTCCGTATTTTTGGGTTTCAGGTTGTGTTTGGCCGGTGTTTTGGTCAATATGGGGTCTAAGGTCACCATTAGAGTCCAATTGCATAGCAACATCTCAACTTTCCCCTAACCCTCTCTAAGTTGGTCCAAAACACACCAAATTACACGATATCGATATGAAACTTGAATTGAAACTTAAGCACAAGAAATAACACTCTAATTTTGAAGAAATTACCTCATAAGACCCTCATAAATCCTCAACAGCACCAAAACATCTACTTTCTTGGTCCAAAGCGTAGATCTTGAGCTTGTGAGCAAGTTTAGTGAAGTGGGAATGAGGTTTTGTGTTTGTTTTCATGGTGTTGTGGGGGGGTCTTTAAGAGGAGGAAGAAGGAGGAAGAGCAAGAGCAGCAGCTGAGCTCAAAGAGGGGAGAGAAAATGGATGTGGGGAAATGATGGGAGCATGGCTACAAAAGAGAAAAAGTTAACCTATACCTACCCCCTCTCTCTCATCATCAATCCATTTCTTTTTTTCCTTTTCTTTTCTTTTCCTTCTTACTCAAATAGTAGACCCAAGGTAATAGCCATGGTAAGAAAATGTAACACAAGTGTAGGAAAAAGATATGTGTATGTTTTGCACAAAATTGCTAAAAACCCGATTAGCGATTTTTAATCGCGATTAGCACTAAATTAACATATAATTAATCATAAAAACTTAAAAATGTCATAATTCCATAAAATACCCTATTTTAGAATTTTCCATAATTTTTCCAAAATTTTTCCCATTTATCGGTATTTAATTATAAATTTAATATTAAAATAATCAATAAAATAATATTAAATTATAAAAATTCCCAAAATAATATTTTATTATTTTGAAATGTTACATCTACCTTGAAGTTTCGTTAACACAAGCTAACACTCATAATATGAAGTGAACACCCTCATCTAAATGGCAAGGATAGATGAGGATGATGAAGTAGGATTTTTTCTCTCATTTATTATCTTTTTCTCACTCATTTTCATCACAAAAGAAAACTTTTTCAAGAAGAAAACCAAGAAAGAAGAAGATGATAACCTTAATCCTTTTGTGATGAACAATGAATTATTGCAGTGGTTACAAATCTAACCAAGGGTCAAGCATGAAAGAGTTAACCCTTGTAGAGAGTTAACTAGAGTTAATGGTTGGATTGGATTAACATAATATCTCACAAAAATATCAAGCAACCACAAAGTCAAAGCATCATGAAGCTTCATGGAAGCTTCATGCAAAAGCTAACCCTAATCCAAACCCTAACCAAGTTTAAACCCTAATCCAATGTTAAATTTGTAACCCTAACATGTTACAATATTATATATCACATATACAATATATTTTGTAACAATAGAAAATAATACAATTAACATATATCACATATTTATCAATGTATTATCCCGCGAGAAAATGAATCTTTTAGTGAGCTAATATTAGTTAATGTAATTTAATATATCATATATATTATTATATATTAAATTATCGAATCAACTCTTTATCCGACAATCCGGCTATATCGCATATAACCGACTAATACGATGACCCGGCTATATGACATATACCCGGCCGATATCTCATATCGCGAGAATCCAATATGGTATCACATACCGCATTATCCTCGGTCCCGCACATATCACATATGTGCTCCTACTCTGTTTTGCCTGAGCCAAGAAACCTCTGTGTAGGACTCTAAAGAATCGTCAATACGCCGGCAGTAGGTGATGATCATATCAAACACCCACAAGCTGCAAGCGGTCTGCTAAACATAACAACTACCCAGGTATTGAGCGCTCAGAAGATCAACAAGCAAGCCTGTACATTCTCCTGTGAATCCAAACAGTAACACTCCCGTACAGTCCGGTCTCGTCGTCTGATATGTCGCATATCTCGCCTAGGTGTGGTAAACGTCAGACCCCAGTAGCTCGATAAGTCGTGTCGATATGAGGTCTATAACAGTTCGAGAAACTACCGATAACACTTACCAGTAAATCTCTGTAAGTGCACGGCGGCGCCCTGGCCGTCAACCCGACGGCCAAATGCGGAAGCGGTGATAAACTTTAATTTTGCGGACTTAGCAAACCGGTACCCCCGCGCACTAAACACCCGGATCGTGCCATTAAACTAGATCTAGCTAACTACAAGATGGGGAAGAGATATACCGAGTGATCCGAGTCCTCCGGTCTTGTCGTCGCCGTCCCGATCTCCTGCGGAAACTCCGGTGGTCGCCTCCTCGCCGGAAGGGCACCACGTAGCCGGATTCTTTTACGGGCTCCCACCTCTATACCGAGGCAACTCGGGCACGAAGTTGGCTAGCCGACGCGCCCAAGATTTGCTGTAGAATAATGTAGAATCGTTGTCTCTTTAGGGTTTTGTATAGTTGCCATGATGGAGGAATTTTGCACAAGGATTTTTCATGGATCTTGCCATGGAAAAATTGAGCTCGGCCAGCCCATTTGTGCTCTCTGGAAAATCATGAAGCAAGCACACTGATGAATGAATGAATGTATGAATTAATACCAAAGAAGAAATGAAAAATTCCTTCACTGCACACAAAAATGGAGGGGGTCCACCACAAATCACATGAAGAAAATTATTCCACCAAAATAATCCTCACTCCATTTCCAAACAGTGGCCGGCCATACCAAATTATCCATCACAAATTCACATCAAACCCATACCCTCTCAAATCACAATTAATGCAAGTGATGGTGGAAAAGATAAGATGCCAAGATAATCTCTCATCTCACAAATAAACCCTCCACAAAATGTTATTCGCAAACTGCAAATAACACCCTCCAACGAAAAGTCCGGCCGTGAAGGAACAATGAAAAAACCAGCCGGAACGGAATGCAAACTGGCAACCCCAGAAAACTGGTCCCATAATAAATTACAGGAAAACCCCGATACTGTGCATACACACCCGCATTTGTACTCCGACCGAAATACAAATGCAAAGAGACAAAACTACACTGTCAAATACTAAGATCCGGCTTAAACCAAAGCCGGCTAGTAAAAACCGTCCGATCACAATCTGTGCAATACCGCACGTATCTGATCGAACCCTGCCATATCTCCATACGGCCTCTACAGCGTTTCGCCCGAAAGCTTGAGTAACTTAAAGTGTGGTGGACTCTAAAGACTCGTCAATACTATGGCTGTGGATTTAACCACTAGCACGTCAGAGGTATTAGCCAATACGTGACGGGCCACCAGCTATTGACTAAAAGGGACGTCGATGAGCGAACTCATCCTGACACCCTACTGAGCCTGTCAGTGACAATATCCGTACAGTCCGGTCCGTTCGTCTATGAGTATCGCATGTCGGGCCTAGGGGGTTGGTAAAAGTCAGACCCCCAAAAGCGGTACAAGTCGTGTCGGAGTGTAGCCCAGAACACCCTGAGATACTACTGGAATACCTACCAGTAAATCTCCTGCCTTGGCCAAGGACTTCGTGTAATGGCTCTCCTAGACACAGCGCGACCTCACCCCCAATACCGGGAGAGACGAACCCCCGAAGATCCGCTCACTGCCTCCATGTGGCTCGGGACTGTACCCAACTAAAACCTGTTTGCACGACTCCTTTGAGCCGTGGTAGGTTATAATCAAAGCACAGTGGGAACTCACACGAGACAAATGACGATCCCCAGGTCGATGAACTAACCTGTACACATGTCACCTGGGAACTGCTATCTGACGTCAGGTATAAGACCAACTAGCATATTCCCGGCGAGTCCTGTCCGGTGTACTCATAACCCAATGAGCACCTGTATACATCTTAGGTGAACCAACTGACACCAGTGGCTTGTGAGACCGGCCACCGCCCCTCGTCGGGGTCTCGACTGTATACACTAGTCTACTCTGGAGAATCGATGCCCTGTCTCGAGACTCCTACTACTAGGGACCTTTTAAGGATGTGCTTATAGACTCCAGCTCTCACTTATATGATCGCCCTCATACTGCTGGCAGTCAAGCAAGAATCCTAGGGGCTCTATCAACGTGCAATAGCGACATGTCAGGTCGCCTAAAGCAGTACACGATGATAAAGGTAAACCAGATAGCATACTATCATCTCGAGTAAGACTGTCCTACCGGGATAGGTCCTCCCTCAATCATTGCAATCACGTGCCTGTGATCCAATAATTGACTCTGAGGGCACTATCTCCAACAATCTCAGCAACTCTGGCCAGGGATTTCCCGTTATAGCCAATCGAATAAAGCGCAACATCAACTCCCTATACCAGGAGAGACGAATCCCCTCCTATCGCTCATTGCCTCCATGTGATTCGGGACTGTAACCAAAAGCCACCTTTTTGCACGCCCTCTTGGACGTGGTATGATGGAAATCAAAGTACAGTGGGAATCACACAAGACTCTATGACGATCTCGGGTCAACAGACTACTCTGTACCAGTGTCACCGGAGAACTGCCATCTGACGTAAGGTATAATACCATCTGGGAGTTCTCGTCGAGTCCGTCCAGTGTACCCTGTCTCCACTGAGCACCCGTACACCATCCTTGATTTCAAACATCGATGGATATGGGATCATCCATCACCCATCATATGGGTCAAGATGCGTATACGCTAGTCTACTCTGGTGCATCGATGCCCTGTCTCGATACACCCTCGACTAGGAACAGTTATAGGATGTACTCGTCGACTACCGTGGCCCCACTAGTATGATCTCATCATAGTCTCAGTAGTCGAGTACATATCCTAAGGGCTTTATCAACATGTAACATAGAGACAATCAGAGTACATGTTAAGATAAAGTACAACCAGATAGCATATTATCATGTCGAGCAAGAAAGTCCTCCCTATATAAGTCCTAGCATCCACTACAATATACATCGTATGTACAGTAATGGCCTCTAGGGCATACATATAACTAACAATCTCCCACTTGCACTAGGCCATCTGTTGTGGTATCACATACCCAATAATTAGCTGCGGTTGAAGTATCTCATTCTCAACCATCCCATAAATGTCTCTACTGGGAAAAAGGCCTTTATGAGTGGATCCGCGCTGTCGTCCTCTGTGTCTACTCTCCTAACCTCGATCTCCCTGGAGATCAACCATCTCCATGATTAGGTGATACTACCTAAGAATTATATCTGGATTTCTGATGGGATTATAGTTCCTTGGCTAAAGCCACAACTCCATTGTCACACAATGGTAGGAACGAAGTTCATCTCATGAACTTATATATATCCAGACTGCCTCTTTGGTAGCATCTTTGGTAACGATGTATCCTGCCTTTAATCGTCTAGTATGTCACGGTATCTAGCTTGGAACTCTTCCAACATACCGTCCCTCCACTGAGGGTAAAAACAATGCCTGCGACTGACATTCAGTCGTCCTTATCACCCTGGAACCATTCCAGTGATTCTCCCTAGGATCGATTGATACCATCTCACTACAACTAGTGAGTTTCCTAAAATCCAATTAGATCTATCTCATAGATCCAAAACCCAGGATTTAGGAGGTATCACTTTGATCCTATATGGAGAATCGTTGTGATAAGCGGAGATTGACCAAGCTTAGCATAGGAAACTCCTTCCCTATCAAGAGTATGTCATCCACGTACTCTACGAGGATCACCACCATACTCCCTACTACCTTTTTGTATATACAAGGTTCATCAACCATTTTGATGAACTCAAACTCTTTGACTACCATATCAAAACAGATGTTCCAACTCCGCGATGCCTGATTTATCACATAAAACATCTTGCACACGTTTCCGCTGCTCCCACTGTCTACGAAGCCCTCTGGCTGTGCACTTATAGACGATATCTTCTAAAACATCATTTAGAAAAGCTGTCATGACACCCAACCACCAGATATCGTAGTCATGGTATGTAGCCGTGGCAAGTAGGATCTGGATGGACTTAAGCATAGCTTTGAAAGTCTCAACTTTTCCATATACACCAAGTAATCTTCTCAAGATATACTTGCTCCTGATGGGGATTTAACCCTTCAGATAAAGCAACCAAAGTCCATACTTTGTTGGTGTATAAGGATTCCATCTCAGATCGCTAAGCATCTAGCCATTCTTACAGAGTCCCACTCCTGATGGCCAGCTCAAAACTAGTTGGGTCATCATCTCATGATGCAATCTCCGCTCCCACTGTCATAGAGAAACCGAAGTATCTCTCAGGTGGGTGAGGAACCCTACTAGATCGGCGGAGAGGCCGAGGTTCGTTGGTTACTATTGAATCCTTTGGTTCTACCAAATCATCTGCTACAGTTTGTATAGCTGGAACCTTTCCAGTTCTACATAACAGACCTTGCCTCGAGCTTGTCCGGATTTCGCTTTTAGACATAGGCCGGACAACCCCAAATCATAATAAACTTAAGATATGGGCTCTTCCCTTTCTATATCATATATGAAGTGGTAGGTAACTGATTTGATTTGAACCCTATTCAATAGGTATGCAACTTCTCAAGTGCATAACTCCCAAAAGGGAATAGGAAACTCAGTAGTACTCATCATAGAGCACACCATATCACATAGGGTTCTATTGCTCCGCCCCGATACACCGACGTGCTGTGGTGTATACGGAGGAGTAATGCTGAGAGAGAATCTCATTCTCTTTTAGAATAATCCAGGAATTCCGTGCTCAAGTATTCTCCTCCTTGATCTCATCAAAGGACATAATACTTTTACCCGTATTTTGGTTCTATACTTCTAACTTATATTCCGTGAATATCTTAAAAGTTTCGGACTTGTGTTTCAATAGGAACATATGTCTGAATCTTGAGAGATCATCAGAGAATGTAATGAAGTTCAAATAACCGGTCTTGCATGTGTAGACAGGAGACTTTCATACATCAGCATGTATCAATCCCAAGAGTTCACTAACTCTTTCTCTGTTTCCAATAAACGGAGCTATGGCCATCTTATCTCTGTGACATGACCGGCAAGTTTCACAAGATGTAAATTCAAACTAATTTAAATATGCATCTATTGTAGGGTTCCTAGGCACTCTAGTGAGGTCTCACAAGGCATCGAACATGCCAATTTCAAAAATTCTAGGTGCCGAGAGACCCGACTACGGATCGTCGGCTAGATTTCTAGGCGAAAAGTAAACTAGCTAACAACTTAACTAATGGGATATCGGAAATACAACCTTTGTAGATCCGGTGCTCCACCTCCATAGCTCCGCAACGAAGTCTTCTCCGCTGTCCAAAAAGAATCCGGGCTCTAGAGTCGGCTTCGTCGGAGAATAAGCGAGCTAGGTCGTCGATGTCCATGCCGAAGATGATCTACGTCGAGGCATCGCTAAATCAAGCTCCGACTTCACCAAGTCAAGAAACTTGTGAAGTAAACACACTCTACTACTTGGAAAGAGGTAGAGGATGAAGAAATAGGAAGTGGGTAGACTTTAGATTTGGATTTCTTACTCATTTCCATCAATCACCATTGATGGACCTTGCTTTCTTCACTTGTTGAAGTGAAAAGAAGATGAAGTAGAATATGATAAGTATTATGATAAGAATTAAAGAATAAATAAAAATCCATTCTTATCATAATTCTCACCATGGTTAGGTGAAGAGAATTAACTTGAGTTAATAGAATTGGTTAGGGTTAAGCATGAGACAAAATGGTGACTAAGTCAAAAGTTCATGAAGCTTCATGAAAGAAAACAAAAGAAGCCACCATTCTATTTTATGCAATTTATTTTCCAAAAATAAAAACAAATGAATAAATGAATAATCAAATAAAAACCCTAACCATTTCTTTAACCAAGGTTCAATTCTTTACACAAACCCTAATTTGCATGCATCATCAAATATGATACAAACAAGTGCAAAAAATCATATCGCATATGCAATGCGGACATCCGAGCGAGAAAATCCATTTAAAGTAAACCAATACTAGTTAATGCAAAGCAATATATCAAATATATAATTATGCATTAAATCATTAAATCAACACTTGATTCAATGATCCGGTCATGTCGCACATAACCGACTGGTATCATCAGTAACATCTTATCGAATCAACACTTGATCCGATAACTCGGCTATATCGCATATAACCGATCAATGTCACATCGCGAGAATCGAATACAGTATCACATACTGGTATTATTCTCGGTCCCGCACATATCTCATATGCGCTCCTATTTCGTTTTGCTTGAGCCAGGAAACCTCTGTGTAGGACTCTAAAGACTCGTCAATACGCCGGCAGCAGGTGATGATCATATCAAATACCCACAAGCCGCAAGCGGTCTGCTAAACGTAACGGCCACCCGGGTATTGAGCGATCTGAAGATCGACGAGCAAGCCCGCTCAGACTCCAGTGAATCCGACCAGTAACACTACCGTACAGTCCGGTCTGATCGTCTGATATGTCGCATATCTTGCCTGGGGGTGGTAAACGTCAGACCCCAATAGCTCGATAAGTCGTGTCGATATGAGGTCTATAACTGTTCGAGAAACTACTGGTAACACTTACCAGTAAATCTCAGCAACCCTGGCCAGGGATTTCCTGTTATAGCCAATCGAACACAGCGCAACATCAACTCCCTATACCGGGAGAGACGAATCCCCTCCTATCGCTCATTGCCTCCATGTGACTCGGGACTGTACCCAAAAAACACCGTTTTGCACGCCCTCTTGGACGTGGTAAGATGGAAATCAAAGCACAGTGGGAACCACACAAGACTCTGTGACGATCTCGGGTCAACAGACTACTCTGTACCAGTGTCACCAGAGAACTGCCATCTGACGTGAGGTATAATTCCATCTGGGAGTTCTCGGCGAGTCCATCCAGTGTACCCAGTCTCTACTGAGCACCCGTATATCATCTCCGATGTCAAACACCAATGGATATGGGATCATCCATCGCCCATCTGTATGGGTTGAGAAGGTATACGCTAGTCTACTCTGGTATATCGATGCCCCGTCTCGATACACCCACGACTAGGGACTTTGAAGGATGTACTTATGGACTACCATGTCCCCACTAGTATGATCTGCATCATAGTCCAGGTAGTCAAGCACACATCCTAAGGGCTTTACCAACATGTAACAGAGAGACAATCAGTGTACACGTTAAGGTAAAGATCAACCAGATAGCATACTATCATGTCGAGCAAGAAAGTCCTCCCTATATATGTCCAAGCATCCACTACAATATACATCCTATGTACAGTAATGGCCTCTAGGGCATACATATAACTACCAATATCCCACTTGCACTAGGGCCATCTGTAGCAGTGGTCGAAGTATCTCATACTCAACCATCCCATAAAAGTCTCTCTCTGGGAATAGGCCTTCGTGAGTGGATCCGCCGTGTTATCCTCTGAGTCTGCTCTCCTTGCCTCGATCACCTTGGAGATCAACCATCTCCATGATCAGGTGATACTGCCTTAGAATAAGTCTGGATCACTGATGGGACCTGCGTTCCTTGGCATAAGCCACAACTCCATTGTCTCACAATGGTAGGAACATAGTTCATCTCATGAACCATTATACATCCAAACAGCCTCTTTGGTAGCATCTTAAGTAGCGATGTATCCTTCCTTTATCGTCTAGTATGTCACGGTATCTAGCTTGGAACTCTTCCAACATACCGTCCCTTTACTAAGGGTAAAGACAATGCCTGCGACTGACATTCAGTCGTCTTTATCACTCTGGAACACTTCCAGTGATTCTCCCCAGGATCTATTGATACCATCTCACTACTACTAGTGAGATTCCTAACATCCAATTAAATCTATCTCATAGATCTAAAACTCAGGATTTAGGAGGTATCACTTTGATCCTATATGGAGAATCATTGTGATAAGCGGAGATTGATCGAGCGTAGCATAGGAAACTCCTTCCCTATCAAGAGTATGTCATCCACGTACTCTACGAGGATCATTACCATACTCCCTACTACCTTTTTGTATATACAAGGTTCATCTACCATTTTGATGATGTCAACTTCTTTGACTAACGCATCAAAACAGACGTTCCAACTCCGCGATGCCTGCTTTATCTTATAAAACATCTTGCACACGTTTCCGCTGCTCCCACTGTCTACGAGGCCCTCTGGCTGTGTACTTATAGACGCACTCTTCTAAAACAACATTTAGAAAAGCAGTCATGACACCCAACCACCAGATATCGTAGTCATGGTATGTAGTCATGGCAAGTAGGATCTGGATGGACTTAAGCATAGGTATTGGAAAAGGTTTCATCATTATCCACGCCTGGTTGATGACGAAAACCTTTAACAAGTCTAGCTTTTGAAAGTCTCAACTTTTCCATATACACCAAGTAATCTTCTCAAGATATACTTGCTCCTGATGGGGATTTAACCCTTCAGATATAGCAACCAAAGTCCATACTTTGTTGGTGTATAAGGATTCCATCTCAGATCGCTAAGCATCCAGCCATTCTTACAGAGTCTTACTCCCGATGGCCAGCTCGAAACTAGTTGGCTCATCATCTCATGATGCAATCCTCGCTCCCACTGTCATAGAGAAACCGAAGTATCTCTCAGGTGGGTGAGGAACCCTACTCGATCGGCGGAGAGGCTGAGGTTCGTTGGAATCTACTGAATCATTTGGTTCTACCAAATCATCTGCTGTAGTTTGTATAACTGGAACCTTTCCAGTTCTACATAACAGACCTTGCCTCGAGCTTGTCCGGATTTTGCTTTTATACATAGGCTGGACAACCCCAAATCTTAACTGACTTAAGAGATGGGCTCTTCCCTTTCCATATCACATATGAAGTGGTAGGCACTGACTTGATTCGAACCTAATTCAATAGGTATGCAACTTCATAAGTGCATAACTCCCAAAAAGGAAACAGGTAACTCAGTAGTACTCATCATAGAGCACACCTTATCAAATAGGGTGTATCTGCTCCGCCCCGACATACCATCGTGCTATGGTGTATACGGAGGAGTAATGCTGAGAGAGAATCTCATTCTCCTTTAGAATAGTCCAGAAATTCTATGCACAAGTATTCTCCTCCCTGATCTCATCATAGGACATAATACTTATACCCGTATTTTGGTTCTCTACTTCTAACTTATATTCTGTGAATATCTCAAAAGATTCGGACTTATGTTTCAACAGGAACATAGGTCTGAATCTCGAAAGATCATCAGAGAACATAATGAAGTACAAAGAACCGGTCTTGGTATGTGTAGACAGGAGACCTTACATACATCATCATGTATCAGTCCCAAGAGTTCACTAACTCTTTCTCTGTTTCCAATAAACAGGGCTATGGTCATCTTATCTTTGTGATATGACTGGCGAGTTTCACAAGATGTAAATTCAAACTGATTTAAATATACATCTAAATACAACTTCAGCCAGTCAGGTCGCATTGATCTGACCTAGTCTACAATACCTCAAGAAGAATTCGTTCATTTCTGAACTCTTCCTCTTGTGTGTGTTCCGAATGCTATGAACTGTAGTTTGATTTAGAACATCAACGCTTTTAGATAACGTGCCTGAACCGATCAACTTTTGATATAGGAAATGTTCAAAACATTATCCAACAATACAAAATTTTATCATTTCTTTACTAATAAAGAGACTGATATGATTTTGTATATCAGGTTCGGTATCTAATAACATTCGTTCAGAATCAATGTATTACAATACAGGGTGACAGTGAGCAACAGACTTGGCTGCAACACTTGCCCCGTTTCCTGCCTCATGAAACTTATCACCCGTTCTCAGTTTTTCTACCCTTTTGTAGCCCTATGTAACAGATTACATATCTGGGATCCTGATCCGGTATCATATACCCAGGATTCAGAGGATACTGAGAAACAGTTCTGTGTAATGAACACACCCGAAGATGATGCATCAGCATGCACTCTCTTCGTTTGGGCGGCACGGGAATTCTGGTAATCCCCAATTTCCTGCTCTGTCTTATAACATTTATAAGTTGGAGCGGGACCAACGTTCCCCAGCTCAGTATAACAAGCGGGTTCGGTCAATAATCCGTTTTATTATCTTGATTAAGGCGTGATATGGTCGCTACCAGGAGAGAGAGAAGAAAACACTCAGCGTGCGCTCTTGCAAGAATAGATTGGTTTTTATTTTATCTAATCAGGATGGCTCCCACTGCATTTTATCAAATCTTCCTTCAAACCCTAAAAGGAAAGACTAGCCGGGATTAATTACACACTACAAGTTCGCCAATCATTCAGCCAGGCCAGTGTCGGTACTTTGAGGGAGGTCCCCCGTGCTTTCGCACGAACCTAATTAATGTAAACCTCGTTTTCCCAGAGGTGTAACCTCGTTGACACCTTTCTAGACACCTACTTGATCGGCTAATTGTAATGTATAAAACTCTCCCAGGAGTAACTCTTACTCGCAGCGGGTATCGGGATCCAACTATCTCATAGAAGGTATGCAATCTCATTGCAAATTTCAACACTTGAAATTCCCGATAATATTTTACCCCTAACCTCCTATGACCTTGACAAAGGCAACAAACCATAGGATGCTAGTCAAGTTCAACCCGTCATTTCCTGATTGAATTAAACCCACCCGCACGGCCCTTGACAAAGGCCAACAAGGTCGCACGACTACCCTAACCCAATCTGCATCATATGCATAAGCAGATAAGCACCAGTTAGCTACCGCACACTGCGCCTTGACAAAAGCCAACAAACGCAGCACGAATACTAACTACTACTTATCTGAAATGACGGAGGGCTACGACAGGTTTTTCTGAAAACCTATTGCGTAATGAACTTGATATCGTTGTAGTATCGAATGAATTTTGAAATGGAGTGTTTTTGAGGCTTTTCTAGTTTTGCTAAAGGAGTCACTCCCGGTGAAGGGATCGTCGGTCCTTTCCTCGTCGAATGAGGTGCTGGATATATCACATATATCACATATATCACTGTGCAAAGCAAAAACACTTAAAAGCTATCAAAAGACAAACCGAGTGTGTAGCATCGGCCAGTTATTGCTAAAGGAGTCACTCCCGGTGAAGGGATCTCGGTCCTTTCCTTATCGAATAAGGTGCAGGATATATCGTATATACCGTTGTGCAAAGCAAGAACTGTAGCTACCTGTTTTATTTTGAAATTCGATTCTACAACATCTTAGGTTTCTTTTTATTTCATTAATCTCATTAATGAAGTCCCATCATTTAAGTACCTAAACATCACAGATAGATATGACGTACACTTATGCCATCCGCATTCGCCTCGATGTCCCCTCGTGCACCGTTAGGTTAGGTAACTAACGGCAGAGCAGGGCAGGGCTAGCACGGGTGTAAAACATAAGTGACGGCTATATAATATATCATATATACTATATACTGTATCTATCACAGAACATCACATGATCACATCACAGATATCGCAGCAGAAGAATCATATGAAATATTGGATATACTAGGACGTCCGTGTTTTCAATACGAGCCAGTATAAAACACGGATTCCACGGTCGTGATGAATAGCCAAACCCACACCCCTAGATCCCTACGAGAGCGGCAAGCAACCCTAACAATTCTAGAGTTAGGAGACCCGGACTCGACTCCTCGAGTTGGTCTCCCACTGGACTCCAGAACCCGGTTACTTGTGCTCCCCTCCTTGGGTCTATCCTAGTGCGGAAAAGTAAATAATATACAAAAGGTGACTACTTCCGCAACCTGGAAGCGCCCCAATAAAAGAATATTACATACAAGTTTTTACATGAATGAAAATGAAAAACACTCATCTCACATAAAAACCCCCGGCTATTCGAACACGACGATCCAATATAACATATCCAGCAACACATAACATCACATGTCATCAACGTAAGTAAATATGCGCATCCCAATTGTCGTTGAAATATAGCAACGAAACCGGCGATATCACATATTACACTTACGGTCACAGAAAAAAAAGTGTAAAACTACAACAGTTGGAATCCGCAACCACCTCAGACATCACATGCCTGACCAAATGAATTACTTAGACATCGCATGCCTAATAATTATAAACCCCGCATTTTAGTCTCATTTATCGAAAACTCTTTTCAACATTAAGTCGGGGAATTCAACAGGATTCCCGACATCCTGATCGAATGCTCGTCGCAAACTTTAGTAGACGGTCGCACCCCCGATACCGTCGACGAAGTGCACCAAGGCGGAACACCGCTGCCGCGAGCACCCGAACGGATGCTTTCGGCGACGGGGTTCTCCTACAGTCACTTGGTCGGGGCTATGGGGTGTAGCTGTCTATTAAGTTTACCGGCGAATATCCGCGTACGCTACGTGATTGCGACGGACTTTTGATCACATCAAAATTCCGTGGCAACCAATCAAGTGAGACTAAACTGCTATGTTTATAACATTCATTTAGTTATCTCATAACTATTTGTGAATTCCAATTATTGTATCCCATTCCAGATAAACAGAAAATGTTAAACTTTTCGATCGAACAATCGAACACCCAAGTTTTCCCGATAATGATCAACACATGAAATAAGTCTAACAACATTCAGTTCGTGCCTCAGTACCAACGGTCCAGCCGTAGAAGGGTCAAGCCAACGCCTCACATGTGGCACGCCGTACTGCCCCAAACCCGAAGGTTCAAAGGGCAGTTCAAGACGGTCACATAATCGAGTTAAGGTTTGTTGTCTTCTAGAGGGTCCATTGTGTTACTTGCACTACTTAGAACGTCGTTAAACTACGCAAAAATCCAACACTTGGAAATTTCCCGACAGGAGAAAAATTGGGTATTTATATCCGGTCGAACTTTTTAACATATCCAAAAATTTATCCGGAAAGCCACACAGACAAAATTTGATAATCCGATCGAACGTACGAATCCCCAAAACAACTGCAGAAAATGCAACTCTTGAAAAATTATTAAAAATTCCCAGAAACATCACCACTGGAAACTAAGAATTACTGTACAAAATAATTTAAATACTGTGGCCGTACGGCCGCGGATCCGCCGCATGAGCCTTGCTCATGCCGCGGAACCACGGTGGAAAAATTGAATTGGGCCCACGAAATTTACAGTAATTCCTAATAAACCCTGCTTGATTTTCTGAATATTTTTAATCTTGAAAAATCCACAATTTTAAAATCTGGACAGAGAGCAATATTGGTTCGGGGTTTCGGGTTCGTTCGGACTTCAAATTGCGTCTGGACTTCGCCTAAGGCTCTAGCTAGGCTCTGATACCACTGTAGGGTTCCTAGGCACTCTAGTGAGGTCTCACAAGGCATCGAACCTGCCAATTTCAAAAATTCTAGGTGCCGAGAGACCCGACTACGGATCGTCGGCTAGATTTCTAGGCGAAAAGTGAACTAGCTAACAACTTAACTAATGGGATATCGGAAATACAACATTTGTAGATCCGGTGCTCCACCTCCATAGCTCCGCAACGAAGTCGTCTCCGCTGTCCAAAAAGAATCCGGGCTCTAGAGTCGGCTTCGTCGGAGAATAAGCGAGCTAGGTCGTCGATGTCCATGCCGAAGATGATCTACGTCGAGGCATCGCTAAATCAAGCTCCGACTTCACCGAGTCAAGAAACTTGTGAAGTAAACACACTCTACTACTTGGCAAGAGGTAAAGGATGAAGAAATAGGAAGTGGGTAGACTTTAGATTTGGATTTCTCACTCATTTCCATCAATCACCATTGATGGACCTTGCTTTCTTCACTTGTTGAAGTGAAGAAGAAGATGAAGTAGAATATGATAAGTATTATGATAAGAATTAAAGAATAAATAAAAATCCATTCTTATCATAATTCTCACCATGGTTAGGTGTAGAGAATTAACTTGAGTTAATAGAATTGGTTAGGGTTAAGCATGAGACAAAATGGTGACTGAGACAAAATGGTGACTAAGTCAAAAGTTCATGAAGCTTCATGAAAGAAAACAAAAGAAGCCACCATTCTATTTTATGCAATTTATTTTCCAAAAATAAAAACAAATGAATAAATGAATAATCAAATAAAAACCCTAACCATTTCTTTAACCAAGGTTCAATTCTTTACACAAACCCTAATTTGCATGCATCATCAAATATGATACAAACAAGTGCACAAAATCATATCGCATATGCAATGCGCACATCCGAGCGAGAAAATCCATTTAAAGTAAACCAATACTAGTTAATGCAAAGTAATATATCAAATATATAATTATGCATTCAATCAACACTTGATTCAATGATCCGGTCATGTCGCACATAACCGACTGGTATCATCAGTAACATCTTATCGAATCAACACTTGATCCGATAACTCGGCTATATCGCATATAACCGATCAATGTCACATCGCGAGAATCGAATACAGTATCACATACTGGTATTATTCTCGGTCCCGCACATATCTCATATACGCTCCTATTTCGTTTTGCTTGAGCCAGGAAACCTCTGTGTAGGACTCTAAAGACTCGTCAATACGCCGGCAGCAGGTGATGATCATATCAAACACCCACAAGCCGCAAGCGGTCTGCTAAACGTAACGGCCACCCGGGTATTGAGCGATCTGAAGATCGACGAGCAAGCCCGCTCACACTCCAGTGAATCCGACCAGTAACACTACCGTACAGTCTGGTCTGATCGTCTGATATGTCGCATATCTTGCCTAGGGGTGGTAAACGTCAGACCCCAATAGCTCGATAAGTCGTGTCGATATGAGGTCTATAACTGTTCGAGAAACTACTGGTAACACTTACCAGTAAATCTCAGCAACCCTGGCCAGGGATTTCCTGTTATAGCCAATCGAACACAGCGCAACATCAACTCCCTATACCGGGAGAGACGAATCCCCTCCTATCGCTCATTGCCTCCATGTGACTCGGGACTGTACCCAAAAACCACCGTTTTGCACGCCCTCTTGGACGTGGTAAGATGGAAATCAAAGCACAGTGGGAACCACACAAGACTCTATGACGATCTCGGGTCAACAGACTACTCTGTACCAGTGTCACCAGAGAACTGCCATCTGACGTGAGGTATAATTCCATCTGGGAGTTCTCGGCGAGTCCATCCAGTGTACCCAGTCTCTACTGAGCACCCGTATATCATCTCCGATGTCGAACACCAATGGATATGGGATCATCCATCGCCCATCTGTATGGGTCGAGAAGGTATACACTAGTCTACTCTGGTATATCGATGCCCCGTCTCGATACACCCACGACTAGGGACTTTGAAGGATGTACTTATGGACTACCATGTCCCCACTAGTATGATCTGCATCATAGTCCAGGTAGTCAAGCACACATCCAAAGGGCTTTACCAACATGTAACAGAGAGACAATCAGTGTACACGTTAAGGTAAAGATCAACCAGATAGCATACTATCATGTCGAGCAAGAAAGTCCTCCCTATATATGTCCAAGCATCCACTACAATATACATCCTATGTACAGTAATGGCCTCTAGGGCATACATATAACTAACATCTATATGTAACTTCAGCTAGTCGGGTCACATTGATATGACCTAGTCTACAATACCTAAGAAGGATGCGTTCATTTCTGAACTCTTCCTTTTGTGTGTGTTCTGTTTACTAAGAACTGTAGTTTGATTTAGAACGTCTATGCTTTTAGATAACGTGCCTGAACCGATCAACTCTTGATATAGGAAATGTACAAAACATTATCCAACAATACAAAATTATATCCTTTCTTTACTAATAAAGAGACTGATATGATGTTGTATATCAGGTTCAGTATCTAATAACATTCGTTCAGAATCAATGTATTCTGGTAATACAGGGTGATAGTGACCAACAGCCTTGGCTGCAACACTTGCACTGTTTCTATCTCATGAAACTTATCACCCGTTCTCAGTTCTCTACCTATCTGTAGCGCATGTAACAGATTACATATGCGGGATCCTGATCCGGTATCTCATACCAAGGACGTAAAGGATACTGAGAAACAGTTCTACGTAATGAACACACTCGAAGATGATGCATCAACATGCACTTTCTTCGTTTGGGCGGCACGGGAAATCTGGTATTCCCCAATTTCCTGCTCTGTCTTATAACAATTATAAGTTGGAGCGGGACCAACATTCCCCAGCTCAGTATAACAAGCGGGTTGGGTCAATATATCCGTATTATTATCTTGATTAAGGCGTGATATGGTCGCTACCTAGAGAGAGAGAGAAGAAAACACTCAGCGTATGCTCTTGCAAGATTAGATTGGTTATCTAATATATCTAATCAGGATGTCTCCCACTGTTTTAATCAAATCTTCCTTCAAACCCTAAAAGGAAAGACTGGTCGGGATTAATTACACGCTACAAGTTCGCCAATCTTTCAGCCATGCCAATGTCGGTACTTTGAGGGAGGTCCGCCGTGCTTTCGCACGAACCTAATTATAGTAAACCTCGTTTTCCCAGGGGCGTAACCCCGTTAACACCTTTCTAGACACCTACTTGATCGGCTAATTGTAATGTGTAAAGCTCTCCCAGGAGTAACTCTTACTCGCAGCGGGTATCGGGATCCAACTATCTCATAGAAGGTATGCAATCTCATTGCAAATTTCAACACTTGAAATTCCCAATAATATTTTACCCCTAGCGTTCTATGACCTTGACGAATGCCAAACAACTCATAGTCCACTAGTCAAGTTCAACCCGTACATTTCTTGATTGAATTAAACCCACCCGCACGACCCTTGACGAATGCCAAACAACGCCGTACGAATACCCTAATCCAATCTGCATCATATGCATAAGCAGATAAATACTAGTTAGCTACCGTACACTACGCCTTGACGAATGCCAAACTACCGCAGCACGAATACTAAGTAGTATTTATCTGAAATGACGGAGGGCTACAACATGTTTTTAAGAAAACCTTTTGCGTAATGAACTTGGTATCGTTGTAGAATCGAGTGATTTTAAATGGAGTGTTTTTGAGGCTTTTCTAGTTTTGCTAAAGGGGTCACTCCCGGTGAAGGGATCGTCGGCCCTTTCCTCATCGAATAAGGTGCAGGGTATATCATATATACCGCTGTGCAAAGCAAGAACTATAGAAGCAATCAAAAGACAAACCGAGTTTGTAGCATCTTCTAGTTTCACTAAAGAGGTCACTCCCGGTGAAGGGATCTCGGCTCTTTCCTTATCGAATAAGGTGCTGGATGTTTTACAAGGAATACCGCTATGCAAAGCAAGAACTAGAGCTACCAGTTTTTAAACAAGTTTCTACAACATCTTTAGGTTTCTTTTATTTCATTAATCTCATTAATGAAGTCCCATTTTATTTTGCTTCATATGCATCACATTTGAAACGAAATCTGCAATATAACATATATCTCATATATATAATATAAATATTCGTCTCAGGCAGTAATATGATCTCATCACAGAACATTGCAGCAGAAGAAACATATATGAAATATTGGATATACTAGGACGTCCGTGTTTTAGTACGAGCCTGTATAAAACACGGATTCCACGGTCGCGATGAATAACCAAACCCACATCCCTAGACCCCTACGAGAGCGGCAAGTAACACTGCCAATTCTTGGGTTAGGAGACCCGGTCTCGACTCCTCGAGATGGTCTCCCACTGGACCCCCGAACCCGGTTACTTGTGCTCCCCGCCTTGGGTCTACCTAATGCGGAAAAGTAAATAATATACAACGGTTACATCATCCTCAGCCCGGAAGTGCCCCAATAAAAGAATATTACATACATTTGAATTTTACATGAATGAAAAAGAAAAACTCTCATCTCACATAAAAACCCCGGCTATTCAAAACGCGACGATCCAATATAACATATCACAGCAACACATAATATCTCATATCATCAACGTAAGCAAATATGCGTATCCCGATTGTCGTTGATGTATAGCAACGAAGCCGGCGATACACCACATACTACGCTTACGGTCACAGAAAAGAGAGTGTAAAACTACAACAGTTGGAATCCGCAACCTTCTTATACATCATATGCCTAACCAAATGAATTCCTTAGACATCGCATGCCTAACAATTATAAACCACGTATATTAGTCTCATTATCGAAAACTCTTTTCAATATCAAGTCGGGCAATTCAACAAGATTCCCGACAGCCTGATCGAATGCTCGTCGCAAACTTTAGTAGACGGCCGCACCCCCGGATGCCGTCGACGAAGTGCACTAAGGCGGAACACCGCTGCCGCAAGCACCCGAACGGATGCTTTTGGCGACGGGGTTCTCCTACAGTCATTTGGTCGGGGCTATAGGGCGTCGTTGTCTATTAAGTTTACCCGGCGAGTATCCGCGTACTCTACGTGATTGCGACGGACTTTTGATCATATCAAAATTCCGTGGCAACCGATCATGTGAGACTGAACTGCTAGATTTATAACATTCAAATTAGTTATCTCATAACTTCTTGTGGATTCCAAATATTGTATCACAATCGAGATAAATAGATAATGTTAAACTTTCCGATCGAATAATCAAACACCCAAGATTTCCCCAATATATCTCAACACTTGAAATCAGTTTAAAAACATCCATCACATGCCACAGTACCAATGGTCCAGCCGTAGAAGGGTCAAGCCAACGCCTCACATGTGGCACGCCGTACTGCCCAAAACCCTAAGGTTTAGAGGCAGTTCAAGACGGTCACATAATCGAGTTAAGGTTTGTTGTCTTCTAGAGGGTCCACCGCGTTACTTGCACGACTTAGAACGTTCTTAAACTCGAGGAAAAATCCAACTTTTGAAAAAAATTCCGACTGGGGAAAAAGTGAGTTATTGATATCCGTCCGAAATTTTTAACAGTTTCTAATAATTACTCGGACAAACTAAACAAAGTTAAATTATCCGATCGAATCAACGAGTCCCCAATACAACCCTAGAAAACACAACACTTGAGTTGAATTAAAAAATTCCCAGACAAAATTGCCAAGAAAGGACCTAAGAATAAATAAGTGAAATTCCAGGGACTAAGTCGAAATTTTGGCCGCGGAGCGGTTCCGCGGTCAAAGTATTGAGTTAGTGGACCGTACTTCACAGTAATCCTTAGTTTTTCCTGCTTATTTTTCTGAGCATTTTTAATTCAGAAAAAAACACATTTTAAAAAAATGTACAGAGAAGGGTTCGTGTCGGGGTTTTCGGGTTCGATCGGACTTTAAACTTCGTCTAGACTTCGCCTAAAGCTCTAGTTTGGCTCTGATACCACTGTAGGGTTCCTAGGCACGCGGACAAGGATCTACGAGGCATCAACCATGCCCGATTAAAAATTTAGCCGTGCCGAACAACCCGAAGCCGGATCTTTAAACTAGGGTTTAGGCGAAAACGAACATGTTAAACGCTTTAACACTAAGTGAGAGGGATTACAACCTTTGTGGATCCGGTCCATCACTTCTTAAGCTCCGTGTTGAGTTCCCTTCGCTGCGATCATCGTGTTCCGGACTGTCGAGAGGGTTCACGAAGAGAATGATGCAACCTTTGCTTCCGATCTTCGATACTAAGATGATCTACCTTGAAGCTTCGTTAACACAAGCTAACACTCATAATACGAAGTGAACACCCTCATCTAAATGGCAAGGATAGATGAGGATGATGAAGTAGGATTTTTTCTCTCATTTATAATCTTTTTCTCACTCATTTTCATTTCAAAAGAAAGCTTTTTCAAGAAGAAAACCAAGGAAGAAGAAGATGATAACCTTAATCCTTTTGTGATGAACAATAAATTATTGTAGTGGTTAAAAATCTAACCAATGGTCAAGCATGAAAGAGTTAACCCTTGTAGAGAGTTAACTAGAGTTAATGGTTTGGATTGGGTAAACATAATATCTCACAAAAATATCAAGCAACCACAAAGTCAAAGCTTCATGAAGCTTCATGGAAGCTTCATGCAAAAGCTAACCCTAATCCAAACCCTAACCAAGTTTAAACCCTAATACAATGTTAAATTTGTAACCCTAACATGTTACAATATTATATATCACATAAACAATATATTTTGTAACAATAGAAAATAATACAATTAACATATATCACATATATATCAATGTATTATCCCGTGAGAAAATGAATCTTTTAGTGAGCTAATATTAGTTAATGTAATTTAATATATCATATATATTATTATATATTAAATTATCGAATCAACTCTTGATCCGACAATCCGGCTATATCGCGTATAACCGACTAATACGATGACCCGGCTATATGACATATACCCGGCCGATATCTCATATAGCGAGAATCCAATATGGTATCACATACCGCATTATCCTCGGTCCCGCACATATCACATATGTGCTCCTACTCCGTTTTGCCTGAGCCAAGAAACCTCTGTGTAGGACTCTAAAGAATCGTCAATACGCCGGCAGTAGGTGATGATCATATCAAACACCTACAAGTTGCAAGCGGTCAGCTAAACATAACAGCTACCCAGGTATTGAGCGCTCAGAAGATCAACAAGCAAGCATGTACATTCTCCTATGAATCCAAACAGTAACACTCCTATACAGTCCGGTCTCGTCGTCTGATATGTCACATATCTCGCCTAGGGGTGGTAAACGTCAGACGCCAGTAGCTCGATAAGTCGTGTCGATATGAGGTCTATAACAGTTCCAGAAACTACTGATAACACTTACCAGTAAATCTCAGCAACCCTGGCCAGGGATTTCCGGTTATATCCAATCGAACACAGCGCAACATCAACTCCCTATACCAGGAGAGACGAATCCCCTCCTATCGCTCATTGCCTCCATGTGATTCGGGACTGTACCCAAAAGCCACCTTTTTGCACGCCCTCTTGGACGTGGTATGATGGAAATCAAAGTACAGTGGGAATCACACAAGACTCTATGACGATCTCGGGTCAACAGACTACTCTGTACCAGTGTCACCGGAGAACTGCCATCTGATGTAAGGTATAATACCATCTGGGAGTTCTCGGTGAGTCCGTCCAGTGTACCCAGTCTCCACTGAGCACCCGTACACTATCCTTGATGTCAAACATCGATGGATATGGGATCATCCATCGCCCATCATATGGGTCAAGATGCGTATACGCTAGTCTACTCTGGTGCATCGATGCCCTGTCTCGATACACCCTCGACTAGGAACAGTTATCGGATGTACTCGTCGACTACCGTGGCCCCACTAGTATGATCTCATCATAATCCCAGTAGTCGAGTACATATCCTAAGGGCTTTATCAACATGTAACATAGAGACAATTAGAGTACATGTTAAGATAAAGTACAACCAGATAGCATACTATCATGTCGAGCAAGAAAGTCCTCCCTATATTTGTCCTAGCATCCACTACAATATGCATCGTATGTACAGTAATGGCCTCTAGGGCATACATATAACTAACAGTTCGCACTTGTTGCTCTTGATCTTCTCTACGGCGTCGTATATTGCTATCTTGGTGATTGTTTACTTGGATATCTTAACATTTAATAAATGCTTCCATTTAAAACTTGAAACACTCTATACTTTTACTGGTTTGATTTCTGCGTTTTCGGTTCACTTAGTCGCGTTACGCCTGTAGACGCTACGTGGTTAAGTGCCGGTCATGGGCCAAACTTTGGGTCGTGACAAAGTTGGTATCAAAGCGTAGGTTTTACCTTTCGGAGTGTTACTAGGATGACCCTGGTATAATGGAGTAGGTAGCTGAAGTAGAGTGGCGTTGCGTGCGTATGTTCCGCGGCATACTCATGACACGGTACTCCGCCAAGGCGACCTTAGGACTTGTTGATTTAAATTCCTTCTTGAGTACATACATTCTTGCAATTCGATTTCCGTATCCTTATCGAATCTTACTTTTCCTTTCAGCCATTATGCCGCCAAAGACTACGAGGGCGCAAAGAGCGGCCGCGAGGGCCGAGATTCGAGTTGACTCGTTCGAGATGAGGACTGATCCGGATAGTACACCGGTTGTGCCCGAGCAGGCTGTTCCTGCCGTGACAGATCAGATTGCCATGTTAGGGGCTGGTGTGTAGGAGATGCATCAGACGATAGGATCCAGTATGCAGGAGATGCGCCAGATGATGGGATCTCTAGTTGAGACACTTCGAGTGCAGGTACCAGAGGTAGTTTCACCCGTTGCAGAGACCGCGGTGGTACCCACAGTACAGGCAGTTGCACCTACAGCTACAGAGGTTATCTCGGTATCGTTATCAGAGTTTATGAGGCTGAAGCCTCCGGTCTTCACAGGAACCGATGCAGCCAAGGACCGACAGTCTTTCATTGATAGGATGGCTCGAATATGCCGTTCCCTCTGATGCGCAGATGCGAGATGGGTAGAGTTCGCGAGCTTTCGCCTGGAAGGTCTTGCGCAAAAATGGTGCGAATCATTCGAGAAGGGTATGGCAGCAGGTCTTCCTCCTATGACCTGGACATAGTTCGTGGCGTTATTCCTTGCCCGTTTTCTTCCACTGAGCGTCAGAGATGCTAGAGCACGCAGGTTCGAGTCCTTACGTCAGACTCCGGAGATGTCAGTGGCAGAGTATGATGTCCTGTTCACCGAGCTACCAGTGTATGCTCCATACCTAGTAGCTACTGAGGAGTTGCGAGTCAAGAGATTTGTCTGAGGCTTGCTTACACCACTGTTTCTAGCGATCAGCGCACAACATTACGAGACATATGCAGCAGCTTTGGACGCAGCCCTATTAGTCGAGGAGCGCCTTGCTGAGACTTCGGTAGTTCCAGAGCCGAAGAGAGTTCGTGCGGATACATCAGCGCAGAGACAGCCTTTTCGGCGCCGTGATAGACGTCTTGCAGGTAGTAGAGATTTAGGGCGAGGCCGGTTGTTCAGTTCCTATCCCCAGGAGGGTCAGCAGTCATCGTCGGGATGTTTTCGCTGCGGGAGTTCTTATCATCTTGTGCGAGATTGTCCTGAGATACCACGGAGGGAGGCAGCAGCACCGCACGTCACACTACCACCTTCGCCACCCCAGACGGCGTTGCCTATTGTACCTACTGTTACTCCGCGTCAGACGCATGCACAGAGAGGTCGTGATCGCGGAGGATTTGTCCATAGAGGACGAGGTGACCGAGGCAGAGGGTAGCCAGCTGCCGGCAGGGGATAGTCAGTCACAGGTGGAGGACAGGCATGTGTTTTTGCTTTGACGCATCAGGACGCGCAGGCATCCAATGCGGTGGTCTCAGGTATCCTTCCAGTATGTTCTGTTGATGCACACGTGATATTCGATCCCGGATCCACTCACTCGTACGTATCCACACACTTTGTGCCGAGTTTGGGTAGAGAGTCCAGTTTGCTTGATCAGCCGCTTGTTGTGAGTACTCCTGTGGGAGAGTCGTTTGTTGCTAGGCACGTGTTCCGATCCTGTATCGTCCGTATTGGCGAGAGAGAGTTGCCGGTCGATTTGATCCTTTTTGAGATGTTGGACTTCGACATTCTTTTAGGCATGGATTGGTTAGCCACGGTCTATGCTTCTGTTGACTTCCGCGAGAAGACAATTAGATTTTGTTTTCCCGGCGAGTCGGTTTTTGTTGTGTTGGGAGACCGTGGTGCCACCCCTCACAGTGTGATTTCTTCTTTTCGCGCTGGACAGCTTTTAAGGAAGGGATGTCAGGGATTTCTCGCCTATGTTTGCGATACTAGAGCTACAGAGGTTCCGTTGGATCAGGTTCCGGTTGTTAGCGAGTTCCCAGATGTGTTCCCTGACGTTCCTGGGCTACCGCCCGAGCGTGATATTTCTTTCTGTATTGATTTGGTTCTTGGCATGGGGCCTATTTCTGTACCGCCTTATCGGATGGCCCCGCTGGAACTTAGAGAATTGAAGGGTCAGTTGCAGGATTTGCTGGATAAGCGACTTATTCGACCCAGTGTTTCTCCTTGGGGTGCTCCAGTCCTGTTTGTCAAGAAGATGGACGGCGGTATGCGTTTGTGTATCGACTACCGTCAGCTGAACAGGGTGACAGAGCGGAACAGGTATCCTTTGCCACGCATAGACGATTTGTTCGATCAGCTTCAGGGGGTAGGATACTTTTCGAGGATCGATTTGCGATCAGGCTACCATTAGCTACGGGTTCGACAGGAGGACATTCCTAGGACAGCTTTCCGCATGCGCTACGGCCATTATGAGTTTTTGGTTATGTCGTTCGGACTCACCAACGCGCCAGCAGCATTCATGGACTTGATGAACCGTATTTTCCGGACGTATCTTGATCTGTTCATCATAGTGTTCATTGACGATATTCTAGTGTATTCTCAGAGTAGAGAGGACCACGAGTAGCACCTGCGGATTATACTGCAGACCTTGAGGGAGCATCAGCTTTTCGCCAAATTCTCCAAGAGTGCTTTCTGGCTGGATAGCGTAGACTTCTTGGGGCACGTGATTACATGAGATGGTATATGTGTAGACCCGAGGAAGATTGAGGTCGTTCGGAGTTGGCCTAGACCCACATGAGTTACTGAGGTTCGCAGCTTTCTAGGACTGGCAAGCTACTACAGGCGATTCGTGCAGGACTTCTCTCGCATTGCTACACCTTTGACCGGGTTGACCCGGAAGGGAGTTCGTTTGGATTGGACGGAAGAGTGTGAGCACAGTATTCAGCAGCTATGGGCTCTACTGACTACGACACCAGCGCTATCTTTGCCTTCAGGATCAGGCGGATTTGTGCTCTATTGTGATGCTTCACGAGTGGGGCTAGGGTGCGTATTGATGTAGCATGACAGGGTGATCGTGTATGCTTCGCGGCAATTAAAGAAACATGAACAGAACTACCCCACTCACGATTTGGAGATGGCTGCAGTGGTCTTTGCACTTAAGATCTGGCGACATTACCTATATGGAGAGTCGTGCCAGATATTAACTGATCACAAGAGCTTAAAGTATATATTTTAGCAGCGAGACCTGAACCTTAGACAGCGCTGGTGGATCGAGTTAGTGAAGGACTGCGATTGTGAGATCTTGTATCACCCGGGCAGGGCTAATGTAGTGGTGGATGCTTTGAGCAGGAGGCCCGGGGGTAGTGTAAGTCCATGTCACGCACCCCACGAACTTGTGGGGAGGCAGAATATATGAAAAACGATTATCAAAGCTTCGTAACACGGACTTGAGCGCATGAATCGTATCTAAACCGTTACTAGCAAACTACGAAAGGTTTAACTACTCGGATTTGAAGTTATACCTCACGTTACTTGTCCTTCGGGTCTTCATCGCGGTCCTCCACTCCTCGTAGGCTCTTTGGAACATCGGCACCTCAACGGCCTCCTCGAGTCAAAGAAGATCCACCCGAGAGCTCCTACGCCAAGCTTTATCTCTAACTTGAGATAACTAGGTTGCTCAAAATGCTAATCTAAGCTACCTAGGGGATATAGAGTGAGGTTATGGAAGTATTAGTCTAGTGTAACGTTTTGAAAATCGTTTCGGTGAAATTTCGAAAAAACGGTAAAATAAGGGGGTTTTCTGTAAAAAGTCAAAATACAAATATCTTATTATAAAAATTAAATATACATATTCTAGCTATGAAATTGCTATTATTTGGTGTTTATTGAGCCGCGGGTGAAATTTCAAATTTTCTGAAAAAAATATTATTTTATTATTATTTTAAGCCGTCACTAATACATTTAATTAGGAAAAATTACAAATTGGAATGAGTTGAAACAAATTTTGTGCATCATAAAATATTAAATAAAATTTTATCATGTGGTTTTTGGAACGAAATCATTTGCCAAAACGGTTTAGAAATTATTGAAGAAAAAAAGGCTTTTTTTTTAGCGTAAATGGATGTTTGGGATATTATATTTATCATTTATCATTTTTCCCTCATCCACACTCACCCACACCCTCTCTCCCCTCTCCAAATCAGCAGCCCAAGTGCCCCCTCATCTTCCCCACTTGAGTTGTTAAAAGAAAAATCAAGAGAAGAGTAAAGAAAAATGGGTTTAATAAAGAAAGAAGCTTGACTTTGTTGACTTTGACCATTCCTTATACCCACACCACTCTCTCTCTCTCTCTTCCACTCCCCATTTCCAGCCGAGCCTCCCCTCTCCCTCCAACAGCAGCCCCTCACAAAAAATCCCCTCTCATTTCATCACAAAATTCCATCAAAAAATCATCCAAAATGCTTCAAAAATCCCACAAAATCAAAATCTAATCCCTACCCATTTTTACTTGACCATTCTAGTATGGATCTAGGGAACAAGATTGCTATTTGGGAGGCTAAGTGTGCTTGTGGGATCTTCAATTTGTTTGGGTAAATTCTAACCCTTTTGCTTAAATTGTTGTTAATTGCTTGTAGTTAGCTTAATTAAGTGTTAATTTGGTTTTATGTGGGTTCAATTGTATGATTAAGGAATTCTAGTTAGGGTTTTGTTTTGAAATTGGGTGGTGATCACTTGTGCATGGTTTGTGATGTGAGCTAACATCTTGAAAAATTGTTAAAATTTATCTAGTTGCATATTACAAGTTGTTACTTGAAAAATGTCCAAATTAAGCTTTTTTTTGTGCAAACTAGGGTTTTGTGAAATGCATTTATATGTGAGATTAAAAATATGGTTAGGGTTTTTATCATATTATTAACTTTATTAAGTGTGGTTTAATGCTTTGGATCATGCAATTCTAAGCTAGATTGTAGTTTGTGCATTTTGCTTTGAAATTGTTAAAAAGGGTATTTTTGGTAAACTAGAATATTAGGATTTTTGGAATTTAATGAGATTAAATTCCGGAAATTGTTTATACGACTTATTTAAGATATTTAATAAATATATTGGCCGCTACATTCATTTAAACATCCTGTTTTGTACAAAAACGGCGAATTGTGCTTGCTAGATTTTCGGAAAAATGACTTTTTAAGCAAAATTGAGGTTTTTGTGAGTTTTAACCTAGTTTATATTAAAATTTGTGTTCGTGAATGTGCAAATGAGTGTGATTGGATTTTTCTCGATGGTTTGACGTTTGTACATCGTCATCGAGGGTTGGTTTGACTATTCTTGCATGCGTAGGCGATAGGTTTGGACCTATGCGTGATACGCGTGCCAATTTGATTTTCGTATGCCGTTTCGATTTCGAATTTAGTTTTAATGCGATATGGTGCGTTATGATATGTAGGTACCCCCATGTGGACTTCGAGACGACAAGCAAGCGCGTGGCGACGTCGGTACCGGCTAGCGAGGACCAGGTGAGTAGATTTATATCTACGGGGAGAAGTCGGGTGGATGGCGTATAGCACCCCCGCAGTCCGTGGTGATGTATACGGATGCGTATACACACCAACAATTTATGATATGTTGTTAGGATTTATTATTGATGATTTTAGATGGATATTGGTGTTGGATTGGTGCATGGTTACGAAATCTTAGGTAGTGGGTGCACTACACTTACACATACACACATATACATACTTGCATACATTCCTTATTTCATATGTGCGTGTATGGGAATATATTTATATGTTCACATGGGTATGGGACTATGTGTTCACATACGGATTTGAGGAGGATACTTGGGATTGAGCTGAGTCGATGAGATTTGTTTGTGGTTGTGATCTCGGTGATATGGCAGGATTCGTACTTAAGGTACGTCCTGGTGTTATAGCGGATCTTGCGGCGGCGATACGGGTGAATAGTGTTATAAATAAATGGTCGACATGTGATCGTGATATGAGGCATAATATGCTAGGATATTGATATTAGGCCGTATCGGGCGATGTATACCCCTTGATGATGATATGTGCTGATGATATCGGTTTGTACGAGATTGTCGATCAGTAGTCAGATCATGAGTATATTGAGTATATTAGTATTGTACTAGACATAGGTCAGTACCCTAGACTATGATCTTGGATAAAGAGGATACCAGAGGAATAGTGTGAGGAATATGATATTGACCCGTACCCAGATTTGGGGATGCCGTACGACGGATTTACGTACGAGCTATATCTTGATGATTGATCCGCACTCTTGACTTGGGATGTCTGATTATAGATATGGTATCGGATATGATATTATTGAGGCGGGATCACCGACTAATATATATACAGGTATGTATATGTATCGACTCAGATGTTAGGCGGTTTCCTTACCTGTAGTCTAGCTTATAGCGTAGCCCTTTAGTTTAGTTAGTTGTTAGATTAGATTCGGTTCCTACCTATTTCAAAGCTTACGAATCGTGCGTATTTTTTTAAGACAGCCTAAGGGATCCTACGGATATTTCAAAAAACGTATCTTTCTTAAAAACACCGTAGCCCCTATTTTCAAAACCCCACGATTCGTGTTATTTCAAAAGGCACCATTGTAGGACTTATATTAGGTTAAAACATATTAATTATCGTTGCGTCTAGTATTCAGCTCCCGCTCATTATTGTTGTTTGCTCCGCATCACATGCTTATATTATGCTTCATATTCTACTGTTGATATCTTGTGGTTAGGACACCAGCACCATTACCGATGATGCGTATGTACCACGTACACTTACTTGCCGGCTCACACACATCTTCATCGGTAATTGCCATGTCACGTACACCTTAGAAAATATTATTGCTTGACATAGCCTGTTAGCTAATAGTTTAGACATGATATTAGTGTACTTGCCTTATATGTTAGTTTAGACATTATAGTTATTACCTGCTACCTCATGCATACTGTTATTCATTGTTATGCCGCATTCATGGATTCTCATGCATATATTCACTTTTTACGTGCTATTGAGGTTTTGGATTTGGATTTCCATGAGATTTTCTGGATTTGGGGAAAACCGCAAAACATATACAAACTTCTTCTTTCTCTTTTTAAATAAAAATCGCGGTTTTTCCCATGATGTATGAGTCGTCCACCATGAGTTTGCTGATTGATTTGGAGACCCGATTCGAGGAGTTGGATGAACCGTTTCGGGTACATGGTGGACCCGGTAAGGTACCCCGGGGCAAGAAGCTCGTGGTGATGACGATGAGCCTGGCAAGGGGAGACTACCTACCGGTGATTTTACCCGACGCGTCGGATATCCGGAGGATACCGTCGTGGTCTTGAGATGGATGGTAGGGGCCGGTCTGGATTGACGGCGCCCTAGATATTGAGATTGAGACATTGAGATTTCGAGATATTGAGGTACTGAGATTTGATGATACAGGCCAGTCCGGATGGCCGGAGCCTGAGGTTTTGAGACATTGAGATTTATGTTTTGTGTCGATGCTAGACACTGTTGATGCTGATTTCATTTATGATACCTCATTTTAAAAATACAAAGGAAATCTCACTAATTTATGAAAACAGTTTCTTCATTTACATGTATTCTGTTTTCATGCATTCATACCTCATTCATATGATATATTGCTACCTGAGGCACTGACACGGGCACATGAGATCACACTCGGGCTAGATATTACCCTAGCCATTGTTATAGGCTGCATGTTATTCATATATTTGAGGATATATTATGATCATTGACCTAAGTTGCGTTATTCATGCGATTTTCTGTTCGTAGATCTTTTTCTACTCACGAGTTGGCAACTCACCCCCGTTGTGCCCCAGTTTCTTGCAGGTGTTGCCGTACGGATTTCATTATGGCTTTGCGGGCACGGTTTCTTTTCGGGTGACTTACTAGTAGGTGGGTTTATTGTATCTTACCCATCATTATACCTTGTATATTATATTTCAGTTGTATCTAGAAGTTCCATCAACCAAACTTGTATTTTTTGAGATAGAGACCAGTAATGTTATTCTTTCGACCATAGAGTAGCATGTTATATTTCTTGAGTTTCTTGCTGGTTGAGTTCCATTTCTGTTGTGATCCTCGCCTTTAGGCGTTGTATATTATGTTGCATACAGGTTGATTTGATATGGTTCTTCCTATTCTCTACTACTTCTCTTGGTTTGGATTTCTGGGTTTCGGCTTACTTAGCATACGTACTCCTTGAGACGTTCGTAGTCTAAGTGCCGGTCATGTTCCGTACTTTCGGGTCGTGACAAAGTTGGTATCAGAGCGTTAGGTTTTACCTTCGGAGCGTAGGATGACCCTTGGTTGATGGAATAGGTGACTAAAGTAGAGTGACGTACCGTTGGTATGTTCCGCGGCATATTTACGACACGCCACTCCACTTAAGAAGCCTTAGGATCCACATTTCCTTGTTTAGTATTATATTCCTTCCTGATCTAGCCTCATCGGTACCAGTTTGGTTTTGCTGCCACGATTACGGGCAGGGAGAGCTACGGCTAGAGTTGCGGTCAGCACGAGCTCGGCACGAACGAGGACTGACCAGGGCATGATTCCGGCGACACCCGATTATAGAGAGGTGTCTTTTGACTGTGTTTCCGCGCCACGAGCGTTTGGCGGATCGCCTTTATGAGGTTACTCGGATGTGCTGATCGACATTAGAGGATTGAGCTAATGATAGAGGCCAGCCAGATCTTGATGACCGTTGGTGTGTTGCTTATTCATGATGTTCGAGGCACTGTTCGGCGTGCATACGAGCGAGCCAGTTATTGCTGCGAACGACGAGGTATTGCCCCAGATGCTGGAGTTAGTGCAGAACGAGTTGTACTAAGAGATGATAGAAGGTCGCTAGTCATCGTGGATGAATGACTAGGACATGTGGATCGTTCGCCTAACCCGATGCGAGGTCATCAGATAGATGGATTCCAGCTAGAGACGACTTCACGTGGAGACGTTGGGAGTCGACAGAGACGATCGAATGTCAGAAACCTATTATTCCAAGTTTAAAGTAGTCGGAAAGACATGCAGGCAATTCTATGGTCCCTCTAGAAGAATGAAACCCTAACTCGACTTAATGACCGTGTGAAAGCCTTTGAACATTCGGGTTTGCGGCAGTTCTACGGCGCCATTAGTGAGGCTTGGGTTTGCCCTTCTACGGCTGGACCACCGATGCTGTGGTATGTACTCGATACTATTAAACTGTGCCCAAGAGGTTGAGCTCTTGGGGGATTGTGAGGTTTTGACGACTCGATCGGATGGCTCGACTTAATTCGGATGTTAGGTGGTGAGATGCATTTCTTGGGAGACTCCAGATACGAGGATAGTCATTGGAGCTCAGTCCATGCAGCCGCGACGAGACGAGTCCAAAGCAGACGACATTAGAGAAAAGTGGAGTAAGAGGTTCGCACCAGATCTAGATGAGATGACGTTCCACTCCGCCGACATCAGAGACGTGATGCGCATGCCGAGGCATGGTACTTAGACTTACCTTCCAGAAGGAGTTGCGATGAGTATGCAGACGTTCCAGGGCAAGATGCAGATATAGGAAAGGACAATGAATTCCGGACAGTTGGCAGAGACGAGACATGGAAGAGACCGTGAGCAGGATTCCTTCCAGGACACTGCTGCAATGATACTTGCACCCAGGATCAGAGGTGTCACGTACATTCAGAGAGCCAGAGGCCGACGCCAGTAATATGCTGTCTTACGAGTGGTCGCGATGATTGACCAAGAGATGACCAGAGAAGTGCCAGAATGGAATCGTCCCCGTTAGCACACCTGACAGGGCCGATGAGCCGATGGACCGAAAGATTGGTAATTCACAGTGAAGACCTTGACCCAGGAGTGGTCATGGTTACGCACATCAGCAGGACAGAGTTCATGATCATCGACGAGACGTCCCACTAGGGACCGTGACAGTTGGCCGAGATTCTTAGAGGATGCACTTGAGCGGTACTGTTCCGCCATTATTGATTTCGATGTTTTGGGTGATTTATTCGTATGATTTGATTTTGATGATTGAGGATTTACGATCTTTGCACAATGTTGCACTTTATATCGTTTTCGTGCTTTAGTTTCACATGTTTGTGATTTTACGGTTTTAAACAGTTGAGTTGATTTTGTGCGTATGCACGCACGCGATTTGGTTCCTGCACTCTGTATAGTTTATATATGCTGGCAGTGCAGTGACATGTATTTTGTGCACTTGGATACACTGGATTTCGATTTCGAGGGTGATGCTCGACATTTGTTTTGTGCATTTTATGCACCGGATTGGATTTTTAGCGCCTGTTGGGCGCCTGTTACGAGATGCGATTTGGTGCACACCAGATCCACTAATTCGAGATTTTTCGTGCATGTCAGATGCACCCGATTTTGCTGTCAGACACACATGTTGCCTACGACAGATGTTTCGTGCACACCTGATGCACTTAGATGTTTTCTGTGCGCATGTATGGCACATTCATGGATTTTGATTTCCGTGCGCACCAGGCGTACGTAGCATTTATGTGCATATTTTTGGGATTGATTTCGTATAGAGCAGTACGTTTTTATGATATCGCTATGTGTTTTCGTACTGAGCAGGACTAGTCAAAGGACAGTACCTGAATATATTTTGCATGCATTGATAGTTATTGAAGGGATTTCCAAAAAGCGAGCTATAGCCTCAGTATTTACCTACGTGTCTGATATGACACGAAATGTTTAAAACAAGGAGACCCTTCTAAATTGTTTCCAAAACGGCGGAACGTACATTTCAAACAAAGGTATATATGTATATAGTTATTTTCTTATGATAGACGTCCGCCACTGTGCAGTGTTATACGCGCTGCACAGCGACTTAAAGAGATTTGGCATGCATTTCCTTCAGATACATACATATATAGATTCGATATTTACATGTATAGTTTCGAGTTATATCATATTGGTTTTGCCTTGGATTTGGCATTGATGTCTTCCCCATGACTCCGATGATTGCGGGATGCTTGACGGAGTTGTGATTTGAGTTATATGCTCATTTTCATGCGCATGCGCTGCGCTACGAATTGTTTTATGTATTTACAATTTCGGAGCCCCGACGACTTGATGGTTTTGGTTTAGATGTTTTAGTATTTGGGGAGAGTTTTAATTTAAATTCGGGGACCGAATTTTTTTAAGGGGGGAAGATTGTAACGTTTTGAAAATCGTTTCGGTGAAATTTCGATAAAACGGTAAAATAAGGGGGTTTTCTGTAAAAAGTCAAAATACAAATATCTTATTATAAAAATTAAATATACATATTCTAGCTATGAAATTGCTATTATTTGGTGTTTATTGAGCCGCGGGTGAAATTTCAAATTTTCTGAAAAAAATATTATTTTATTATTATTTTAAGCCGTCACTAATACATTTAATTAGGAAAAATTACAAATTGGAATGAGTTGAAACAAATTTTGTGCATCATAAAACATTAAATAAAATTTTATCATGTGGTTTTTGGAACGAAATCATTTGCCAAAACGGTTTAGAAATTATTGAAGAAAAAAAGGCTTTTTTTAGCGTAAATGGATGTTTGGGATATTATATTTATCATTTATCATTTTTCCCTCATCCACACTCACCCACACCCTCTCTCCCCTCTCCAAATCAGTAGCCCAAGTGCCCCCTCATCTTCCCCACTTGAGTTGTTAAAAGAAAAATCAAGAGAAGAGTAAAGAAAAAGGGGTTTAATAAAGAAAGAAGCTTGACTTTGTTGACTTTGACCATTCCTTATACCCACACCACTCTCTCTCTCTCTCTTCCACTCCCCATTTCCAGCCGAGCCTCCCCTCTCCCTCCAACAGCAGCCCCTCACAAAAAATCCCCTCTCATTTCATCACAAAATTCCATCAAAAAATCATCCAAAATGCTTCAAAAATCCCACAAAATCAAAATCTAATCCCTACCCATTTTTACTTGACCATTCTAGTATGGATCTAGGGAACAAGATTGCTATTTGGGAGGCTAAGTGTGCTTGTGGGATCTTCAATTTGTTTGGGTAAATTCTAACCCTTTTGCTTAAATTGTTGTTAATTGCTTGTAGTTAGCTTAATTAAGTGTTAATTTGGTTTTATGTGGGTTCAATTGTATGATTAAGGAATTCTAGTTAGGGTTTTGTTTTGAAATTGGGTGGTGATCACTTGTGCATGGTTTGTGATGTGAGCTAACATCTTGAAAAATTGTTAAAATTTATCTAGTTGCATATTACAAGTTGTTACTTGAAAAATATCCAAATTAAGCTTTTTTTGTGCAAACTAGGGTTTTGTGAAATGCATTTATATGTGAGATTAAAAATATGGTTAGGGTTTTTATCATATTATTAACTTTATTAAGTGTGGTTTAATGCTTTGGATCATGCAATTCTAAGCTAGATTGTAGTTTGTGCATTTTGCTTTGAAATTGTTAAAAAGGGTATTTTTGGTAAACTAGAATATTAGGATTTTTGGAATTTAATGAGATTAAATTCCGGAAATTGTTTATACGACTTATTTAAGATATTTAATAAATATATTGGCCGCTACATTCATTTAAACATCCTGTTTTGTACAAAAACGGCGAATTGTGCTTGCTAGATTTTAGGAAAAATGACTTTTTAAGCAAAATTGAGGTTTTTGTGAGTTTTAACCTAGTTTATATTAAAATTTGTGTTCGTGAATGTGCAAATGAGTGTGATTGGATTTTTCTCGATGGTTTAACGTTTGTACATCGACATCGAGGGTTGGTTTGACTATTCTTGCATGCGTTGGCGATAGGTTTGGACCTATGCGTGATACGCGTGCCGATTTGATTTTCGTATGCCGTTTCGATTTCGAATTTAGTTTTAATGCGATATGGTGCGTTATGATATGTAGGTACCCCCATGTGGACTTCGAGACGACAAGCAAGCGCGTGGCGACGTCGGTACCGGCTAGCGAGGACCAGGTGAGTAGATTTATATCTACGGGGAGAAGTCGGGTGGATGGCGTATAGCACCCCCGCAGTCCGTGGTGATGTATACGGATGCGTATACACACCAACAATTTATGATATGTTGTTAGGATTTATTATTGATGATTTTAGATGGATATTGGTGTTGGATTGGTGCATGGTTACGAAATCTTAGGTAGTGGGTGCACTACACTTACACATACACACATATACATACTTGCATACATTCCTTATTTCATATGTGCGTGTATGGGAATATATTTATATGTTCACATGGGTATGGGGATATATGTTCACATACGGATTTGAGGAGGATACTTGGGATTGAGCTGAGTCGATGAGATTTGTTTGTGGTTGTGATCTCGGTGATATGGCAGGATTCGTACTTAAGGTACGTCCTGGTGTTATAGCGGATCTTGCGGCGGCGATACGGGTGAATAGTGTTATAAATAAATGGTCGACATGTGATCGTGATATGAGGCATAATATGCTAGGATATTGATATTAGGCCGTATCGGGCGATGTATACCCCTTGATGATGATATGTGCTGACGATATCGGTTTGTACGAGATTGTCGATCAGTAGTCAGATCATGAGTATATTGAGGATATTAGTATTGTACTAGACATAGGTCAGTACCCTAGACTATGATCTTGGATAAAGAGGATACCAGAGGAATAGTGTGAGGAATATGATATTGACCCGTACCCAGATTTAGGGATGCCGTACGACGGATTTACGTACGAGCTATATCTTGATGATTGATCCGCACTCTTGACTTGGGATGTCTGATTATAGATATGGTATCGGATATGATATTATTGAGGCGGGATCACCGACTAATATATATACAGGTATGTATATGTATCGACTCAGATGTTAGGCGGTTTCCTTACCTGTAGTCTAGCTTATAGCGTAGCCCTTTAGTTTAGTTAGTTGTTAGATTAGATTCGGTTCCTACTTATTTCAAAGCTTACGAATCGTGCGTATTTTTTTAAGACAGCCTAAGGGATCCTACGGATATTTCAAAAAACGTATCTTTCTTAAAAACACCGTAGCCCCTATTTTCAAAACCCCACGATTCGTGTTATTTCAAAAGGCACCATTGTAGGACTTATATTAGGTTAAAACATATTAATTATCGTTGCGTCTAGTATTCAGCTCCCGCTCATTATTGTTGTTTGCTCCGCATCACATGCTTATATTATGCTTCATATTCTACTGTTGATATCTTGTGGTTAGGACACCAGCACCATTACCGATGATGCGTATGTACCACGTACACTTACTTGCCTGCTCACACACATCTTCATCGGTAATTGCCATGTCACGTACACCTTAGAAAATATTATTGCTTGACATAGCCTGTTAGCTAATAGTTTAGACATGATATTAGTGTACTTGCCTTATATGTTAGTTTAGACATTATAGTTATTACCTGCTACCTCATGCATACTGTTATTCATTGTTATGCCGCATTCATGGATTCTCATGCATATATTCACTTTTTACGTGCTATTGAGGTTTTGGATTTGGATTTCCATGAGATTTTCTGGATTTGGGGAAAACCGCAAAACATATACAAACTTCTTCTTTCTCTTTTTAAATAAAAAGCGCGGTTTTTCCCATGATGTATGAGTCGTCCACCATGAGTTTGCTGATAGATTTGGAGACCCGATTCGAGGAGTTGGATGAACCGTTTCGGGTACATGGTGGACCCGGTAAGGTACCCCGGGGCAAGAAGCTCGTGGTGATGACGATGAGCCTGGCAGGGGGAGACTACCTACCGGTGATTTTACCCGACGCGTCGGATATCCGGAGGATACCGTCGTGGTCTTGAGATGGATGGTAGGGGCCGGTCTGGACTGACGGCGCCCTAGATATTGAGATTGAGACATTGAGATTTCAAGATATTGAGGTACTGAGATTTGATGCTACAGGCCAGTCCGGATGGCCGGAGCCTGAGGTTTTGAGACATTGAGATTTATGTTTTGTGTCGATGCTAGACACTGTTGATGCTGATTTCATTTATGATACCTCATTTTAAAAATACAAAGGAAATCTCACTAATTTATGAAAACAGTTTCTTCATTTACATGTATTCTGTTTTCATGCATTCATACCTCATTCATATGATATATTGCTACCTGAGGCACTGACACGGGCACATGAGATCACACTCGGGCTAGATATTACCCTAGCTATTGTTATAGGCTGCATGTTATTCATATATTTGAGGATATATTATGATCATTGACCTAAGTTGCGTTATTCATGCGATTTTCTGTTCGTAGATCTTTTTCTACTCACGAGTTGGCAACTCACCCCCGTTGTGCCCCAGTTTCTTGCAGGTGTTGCCGTACGGATTTCATTATGGCTTTGCGGGCACGGTTTCTTTTCGGGTGACTTACTAGTAGGTGGGTTTATTGTATCTTACCCATCATTATACCTTGTATATTATATTTCAGTTGTATCTAGAAGTTCCATCAACCAAACTTGTATTTTTTGAGATAGAGACCAGTAATGTTATTCTTTCGACCATAGAGTAGCATGTTATATTTCTTGAGTTTCTTGCTGGTTGAGTTCCATTTCTGTTGTGATCCTCGCCTTTAGGCGTTGTATATTATGTTGCATACAGGTTGATTTGATATGGTTCTTCCTATTCTCTACTACTTCTCTTGGTTTGGATTTCTGGGTTTCGGCTTACTTAGCATACGTACTCCTTGAGACGTTCGTAGTCTAAGTGCCGGTCATGTTCCGTACTTTCGGGTCGTGACATCTAGCTAACCCTTGATCTCAACACATGAGAGGTTAGGGTTAGGGTTTGAAGAGGGAGAGCTTGAGGAGAGAGAAGGTGAGAATATGAATTACTTTGGATCAATGAAATCATTTGAGTATATATGAAACATATGATATTATTAAGTAAATAATAAATAAATCATTATCATCATGTTTCATTAATACCCTAAGTGATTCATCATATGAGTCATATAAATCATTAAATGAATCATTAACTCATTGCATGAATCACTAACTCATTGCATGAATCACTACATGACTCACTAATCCAATTAATGCAAATGCCACCTTAGCACCCCAAGTCACCATGCTTCTAGAAGCTTCCCGGAAAATTACTAGAACGCCCCTCCAATCCGTGAAAACACGGAAAAACTTTAGACTGTATAAATCCAATAACCTGATACTAGAATCTGTCTTAAACCAAAGCTGGCTAGTAAAAACTGTCCGAACGTCGTACGTGCGTAAACATACGTATGCGTCCGAACCCTTGTCGTAAAACCATACGACCTCTATATCGTTTCGCCTGGAGCAGGGAAACTCTCTGTGTGGGACTCTAAATACTCGACACTACGGTGGCAGTGGGTTTAACCACAGACCGCAAGCGGCACTAGCTGTACGTAACGGTCCCCAGGTAGATGTCGATAAGAAGGCCGATGAGGAAAACCATCCGAACTCCTACTGAGCCTGATGTGACAATCTTCGTACAGTCCGGTCTGTTCGCCTAAGACTATCGCATATCGAGCCTGGGGGCGGCAAGCGTCAGTCCCCTAATAGTTGTGTAAGTCGTGTCGGAGCGTAGCCCATTACACCCTGAGAAACTACTGGAACCTACCAGTAAATCTCGCTTGCCCTGGCCAGGGACTTTGCGTAATGGCTCTCTGACACAGCGTGATATCTACTCCCAATACCGGGAGAAACGAATCCTGTCTAACCGCCATTGCCTCCAAGTGCTCGGGACTGCACCCAACAGCTACCAGTTTGCACGACTCCTTTGAGCTGTGGTAGGGTAGCAATCTAAGAACAGTGGGACACACTCGAGGCGAAGTAGCAGTGTCAAGTCTGCGGACTATGCTGTACTCATGTCACCTGGGAACAGTTAACTGACGATGGGTATGATACCAACCAATCAGTTCCCCTGCGAGTCATGTCCGGTGTACCCGTAACCTAAGGAGCACCTGTATACTATCTCCAGTACGACGTACTGATGGCTGTGGGACAGACCATCTCCCCAACTGGGATGAGAAGCGTACACACTAGTCTACGCTGGAGTATCGATGCCCTGTCTCGATAATCCTACGACTAGGGACAAGTATAGGATGTTGCTTATAGACTACCCAGCCCCCACTAGTGTGACTGCCATCACAACGCTGGTAATCAAGCAAAGATCCTATGGGCTCTACTAATATGTATAAGTGATACGTTTACAAGAGACATATGCACATATTAAAGTAGACACAAACCAAGTAGCATACTACCATTTTTAGCAAGACTGTATATACAACTGTGAATATCCAAAGCTTTAATTATGTAATATACATACAAATATGATACAATAATGGCCCCTAGGGCATATACACTAACAATCTCCCACTTGCAGGGCCATGAGCTGGCATATCGTAGACCTATCATCTCGAATAGCCTCTTGAACTGTGTCTGAGGAAGGTCCTTTGTGAATGGATCATCAATGTTATTCTCCATCTCTACTCTCTTCACCTCGATCTCCTGGCGATCTACGATCTCCCAGATCAGGTGATACCGCCTTAAGATGTGTCTGGACTTCTGATGGGACCTGGGTTCCTTCGCTAAAGCTATAGATCCGTTGTTGTCACAATACAGAGGTATTGGATCAACACTGGTAGGAACCACCTGAAGTTCTGTGAGGAACTTCTTCATCCAGACTGCTTCTTTTGCGGCATCGCAAGCAGCTATGTACTCCGCTTCCATTGTTTAGTCAGCAACGGTTTCCTGCTTGGAACTCTTCCAACATACCGCCCCTCCATTGAGGGAAAAGACATAACCCGACATGGATTTGGAGTCATCTTTGTCACTCTGGAAGCCTGAGTCGGCAAAGGCCTCCATCTGGAGGTCTTTTCCGCTATACACCAAGAACATCTCCTTAGTCCTCCTTAGGTACTTGAGAATGTTCTTCACTGCTATCCAGTAATTCTCCCCTGGGTTTGCCTGATACCGGCTTACAACGCTCAATGTGTATGCTATATCTGGTCTGGTACATAAAATCGCATACATTATAGAGCCTACCGCAGAAGAGTAGGGTATAATCGACATGCGATCCCTTTCCAAACCAGTCTTGGGAGACATCTCTTTGGAGAGGGTGATTCCGTGACAAACCAGTAGATTACCGCGCTTAGAATCGTCCATACTGTATCTCTTCACTATGGTGTCTATGTACCTGGACTGCGAAAGTCCCAACATCCTTTTTGATCTATCACGATAGACCCGGATCCCCAGAATGTAGGTGGTATCACCCAGGTCTTTCATGGAGAATTTATGTGACAAGAATCTTTTGACAGACTGTAACATAGGAATATCATTTCCTATTAGGAGAATGTCATCCACGTATAAGACGAGGAATACTACAGCTCTCCCTACAATCTTACTATATATGCATGGTTCATCTGGATTTTTGATAAAGTCAAATTCTTTGACAGTATCATCAAGACAGATGTTCCAACTCCGTGATGCCTGCTTTAGTCCATAAATGGACTTAAGCAGCTTGCATACTTTACCGCTGCTCCCACTCTGAATGAATCCTTCTGGCTGATCCATATAGACGCTCTCTTCCAAATTACCATTTAGAAAGGCCGTCATTACGTCCATCTGCCAAATTTCATAATCATGGAAGGCAGCAATAGCAAGAAGGACCCGAATGGATTTAAGCATAGCTACTGGAGAAAAGGTTTCGTCATAGTCCAAACCAGGTCTTTGACGGAAACCTTTTGCAACAAGTCTAGCCTTATAGGTTTCAACCTGTCTATCTACACCAATCTTCTTTTTGAAGATCCATTTGCTTCTTACGGGTTTTACCCCATCTGGAACAATGTCCAAAGTCCATACTTTGTTAGTGTACATAGACTCCATTTCGGTCCTCATTGCATCTAGCCATTTTACTGAGTCCCCGCTCTGAATGGCTTGCTGGAAGCCAGTAGGGTCATCTTCATCAATGACACAATCCTCTCTATCCCCATCTATGAGAAAACCGTAGTATCTCTCAGGCGGATGAGACGGCCTACTATTCCTGCGGAGGGGTGTGGAAATGTCCAATTCTTCTTGAACTACCGGTTCTACCATACTTTTAGTTGTAGTTTGTGGTTCTGGAATTTCTTCCAGTTCTATTTCTCTCCCACTTGTATCCTTTTCTAAAACTTGATGTTCAAAAAAGTGGGAATTACGAGAAACAAAAACCTTTTGTTCCTCTGCGTTATAGAACAGATACCCCTTAGAGTTCTTGGGATATCCCACAAACTTACACTGTACTGATCGTGCCTCGAGCTTGTCCGCATACTGTTTTTTAACAAAAACCGGACATCCCCAAATCTTCAGATACTGAAGATAGGGTTTCTTCCCACTACACATCTGATATGGGGTGGTAGGCACTGTCTTGGTAGGAACCCTGTTCAGAAGATATGCTGCTGATTCTAGCGCATATCCTCAGAATGATCGCGGTAACTCGACGTTACTCATCATGGAACGAACCATATCCAATAGGGTTCGATTCCTCCTTTCTGATACACCGTTATGTTGTGGCGTGTATGGAGGAGTAAGCTGAGAGAGAATTACATTCTCTTTTAAGTAACCCAGGAACTCGGCACTTAAGTATTCACCACCTCGATCAGATCTCAGTGTTTTTATACTCTTGCCTGTTTGTTTTTCTACTTCATTCTTGTATTCTTGGAATTTCTCAAAAGCCTCGGATTTATGCTTCATTAAGAAGACATATCCATACCTAGAGAAATCATCCGTAAAAGTAATGAAGTAGGAATAACCACCTCGTGTATGTGTAGACATTGGACCGCACACGTCACTTTGTACGAGTCGCAAGATCTCTCTTGCTTTTACTCCGTGTCCAGTGAATGGAATCTTTGTCCTCTTTCCTTTGAGACAAGATTCACAAGTAGCATAAGATTAATATTCGAACGGATTCAAATATCTTTCTCTATGTAACTTAGTCAACCTTTTCTCATTGATGTGACCTAGTCTACAATGCCATAAGAAAGCCTGATTTATTTCTGGAGACTTTCTTTTAAGTGTGTTCTTGACATTGAAAACCTGAGCTTAACTTAATACGTATATACCGTTATCTAATATACCTGACCCAATCTGAACTTGATTTAGGTGGATGTTAACTACATCGCTTACGAATGTAAAATCATATCCCTCTCTCAAAAGTGAGGACACTGATATGATATTACAAGTCATACTAGGTACATATAAACAGTTACGTAGAATCAATATATGCCCACTTCTCAAACCTAGGCGATATTCTCCCATGGATTCAACGTCCACGCTCATTCCGTTTGCAACTCTGAGAGACAAATCACCTACCTTTATAAATCTACGGTTTCACAAAGCATGTATTGAATTACAGATATGAGATCTTGCTCCGGTATCTAGTACCCAGGAAGTAGAGTTAATTGACAAACAGTTCTCAATAACAAATACACTAGAGGCTGAAGCCACAACATGCTTCGAATCCTGGCTACTGGCTTTGCTAGCCCTGCAATCATTCTGCCAATGTTCATTCCTATAACAATAGGAACGTCCCTCTTTTACTATATTCAGTCCCGAAACTTTTGCCCTTCCCTTTCCTTCTATTTCCATGGTTTTCTTCAGGGTAGGAGGCAGAGACTGTAGAATCAAGTCAGTAACTGACTCGTTTCCCAACGCGGTCTCCAGGTCCTGAAGCTCATCAATACAGCTAGTCATTGTAAGGACGTTGTCCCGTACAGATGACTCGTCAGCCAACCTCGTTTGAATTAATTCGTTCGAGGTCTCATATCTTGCGATATGAGATTGCTCTCCATATAAATCTTTGTTATGGAGAAAGATGGAAAATAAGTCCATCTTCTCGTGCTGCTTCTGGTATACACCATCAACTGAAGCTAACACGGGGCACTTAGCATTCGCTTTATCTTTTTCCCTTGTCTGATGGATATCCATATCCACGACAGTAGAAACTGGACCTCGGACGGCGGGATCTTGAGTAGTAATAGGGTGGTCCAGCTTGTCATAGGCAATGAACATCTGGACAGACCTTTGCCAGTCATAAAAGTAAGATTCAGTCAATTTATTATTTAGATTTAACCTATGTGTGGTCACAAGGTCGCTGCAATTTAAGAGAGACAAGAAAATACTATTAGCATGATTCTCTTGGAAGTTTAGAGTGGTTTAATTTTATCTAAACTGGATGTCTCCTACTGTTTCTCGAATCCTTCCTCAAACCATAAAAGAAGAATTAGCCAGGACTATTCTCACCGTACAATTCTTGCTTAACCGTTCAGCCAGGTCAGTGTCGATACTTCGAGGGAGGTTTTCCAACGCTTTTGCGAAGTTCCTTAATTAAATAACCTCTTTTCTCTTGGGGCGTAGCCCCGCTGACACCTTTCTAGGCACCTACTTGGTTTATAGCATTGATCGTTAAGTGACGAATCTCCTGATAAGTAGTATATACTCACAGTAGGATCGGGATCCAAAATATCATCGTATCATAATGTTGAAGGAATCCTACCAACATTCATCAAACTGCAAAATGGTATGCTCTCTCTGCAAATTTCAGTTTCTTTAGAAATTCCCGATATGGATTTTTGCCCCATGCTCTTATAACCTTGGCGTTGGTCAAAATGTCATAAGTCACATATCAAGTTCTACCCATCATTGTCCTAGTTAATTTGAACCCATCCGTACATATCCCTGACATTGGCCAAATGATAATACGACTGTCCCAAACTAACACATCTATCTATGCAAACAAATGAAATACCCCAGCAGCTACCAAACACTATGCCCTGGCGTTGGTCAAATGCATAGCTTGAATACTACTGAATATCCAACTGAAATGATGGAGGGCTACGAATGGTTTTGGCAAAACCGTGAACGTAGTGAACTTGATATAATCGAAAGAACCTGATACTTTTTAAAAAGAGTGGTGAAAGCTCCGCAATTAAAAATTCTGATTCTTTTTTAAAATAACCGAGTGGTTTCTTTTAAATTTGTTCCAACGATTAAACAATGGTTTATTTTCTTTGCATTATAATAATGCGTCTCATCAGTTATCCTATCTTTGCAGAAAACAACGAAAAGACCACGTCCTCTTATGCCATCCGCATTTGCCATGGGGTCCCGTCATCACCCGTTAGGTTACTTAACTAACGACAGAGCGGGGGCTGGGCTAGCGCGGATGTAAAACATAAGTGACGTCTAATAGCTATCATATATAGATATTGTACATTCGTCAGACGCAATAATAAGCATTCCAGATCACAGATGAACTTTATTGGATATACTAGCAATCCGCATTTGCTTTGAGCCTGCAATAAAAGACGGATTACACAGTTGTGATGAATAGCTATTACCCCATCCTAGACCCCTACGGGTACGGCAAACTACACGCCAAGTAACCGAAGTGAAGCGGTCTCCCTTAACAAAGTGAGTAGGCCACTAAACACTTAAAGTACCCGGTAGTTTGTGTACCCCGCCTTGGGTCTATCCTAGGAGCAAAAATAGTAAAAGGAAATAATACAACGGTGGCTACAACCGTAATCTGGATGTGCCCCGCAAAAGAATATTACATCATATTACATTTACATCGAATGAATGAATATTAAACCCATCTCAAACCCTGGCTAATCATCACAACATTCCAATCAAGTCCATATACAAAAACAGTAAATATTACAGAAATGTGCAACCCCCTGCCAACCGACATACTAGCAGTTAGGGGAGGTTTACAAACATATTAAACATTACAGATAAAACCCAATTAGCAAATATCTTAGAACATCGATCGATTACCATATTCTATGTTTACCCCAAAAGCAAACCAGCAAAGAAGCAACCTGGGTAGAAACAGAACATACGGGAAAACAGAAAACCACAAAATAGGAATTACTGAGCAAATCCGAGTCAACTCGGCGTTGACTCGGCGGCGGATCAGCGGCACAAGCACTTTATTGCCGCGGATCCGCGGCCGTTTTGCCGAGTTACTGGCTCGTATTTTCCTAGTATTCTAAAAATACCCTGCTGTGAATTTTAAGGCATATAAAAAAAAATTTGTGACATGTTTAAAATTAACAGAAACTGTAAAGGGGTTATGGTTTTGTTTTCGTGTTTTCCGTCGATCGAACTTCTAATTAGTTGCTAACAAGCTAGTAATGGTTTAGTTGGCTCTGATACCACTGTAAGTCCATGTCACGCAGCAACGAATTGTGGGGAGGCGGAATATATGAAAAACGATTATCAAAGCTTCGTAACACGGACTTGAGCGCATGAATCCTATCTAAACCGTTACTGGCAAACTACGAAAGGTTTAACTACTCGGATTCGAAGTTATACCTCACGTTACTTGTCTTTCGGGTCTTCATCGCGGTCCTCCACTCCTCGTAGGCTCCTTGGAACATCGGCACCTCAACGGCCTCCTCGAGTCAAAGACGATCCACTCGAGAGCTCCTACGCCAAGCTTTATATCTAACTTGATATTGCTAGGTTGCTCAAAGTGCTAATCTAAGCTTCCTAGGGGATATAGAGTGAGGTTATGGAAGTATTAGTCTAGCTAACCCTTGATCTCAATACATGAGTGGTTAGGGTTAGGGTTTGAAGTGGGAGAGCTTGAGGAGAGAGAAGGTGAGAATATGAATTACTTTGGATCAATGAAATCATTTGAGTATATATGAAACATATGATATTATTAAGTAAATAATAAATAAAGCATTATCATCATGTTTCATTAATACCCTAAGAGATTCATCATATGAGTCATATAAATCATTAAATGAATCATTAACTCACTGCATGAATCACTACATGACTCACTAATCCAATTAATGCAAATGCCACCTTAGCCCCCCAAGTCACCATGCTTCTAGAAGCTTCCCGGAAAATTACGAGAATGCCCCTCCAATCCGTGAAAACACGGAAAAACTTTAGACTGTATAAATCCAATAACCTGATACTAGAATCTGGCTTAAACCAAAGTCGGCTAGTAAAAACTGTCCAACGTCGTACGTGCGTAAACATACATATGCGTCCGAACCCTTGTCGTAAAACCATACGACCTCTATATCGTTTCGCCTGGAGCAGGGAAACTCTCTGTGTGGGACTTTAAAGACTCGACATTACGCTGGCAGTGGGTTTAACCACAGACCGCAAGCGGCACTAGCAGTACGTAACGGTCCCCAGGTAGATGTCGATAAGAAGGCCGATGAGGAAAACCATCCAAACTCCTACTGAGCCTGATGTGACAATCTTCGTACAGTCCGGTCTGTTCGCCTAAGACTATCGCATATCGAGCCTGGGGGGCGGCAAGCGTCAGTCCCCTAATAGCTGTGTAAGTGGTGTCGGAGCGTAGCCCATTACACCCTGAGAAACTACTGGAACCTACCAGTAAATATCGCTTGCCCTGGCCAGGGACTTTGCGTAATGGCTCTCTGACACAGCGCGATATCAACTCCCAATACCGGGAGAGATGGACCCTGTCTAACCGCCACTGCCTCCAAGTGCTCGGGACTGCACCCAACTGCTACCTGTTTGCACGACTCCTTTGAGCTGTGGTAGGGTAGCAATCTAAGAACAGTGGGACACACTCGAGGCGAAGTAGCAGTGTCAAGTCTGCAGACTATGCTGTACTCATGTCACCTGGAAACTGTTAACTGACGATGGGTATAATACCAACCAATCAGTTCCCCTGTGAATCCTGTCCGGTGTACCCGTAATCTAACGAGCACCTGTAGACTATCTCCAGTACGACGTACTGATGGCTGTGGGACAGACCATCTCCCCAACTGGGATGAGAAGCGTACACACTAGTCTACGCTGGAGTATCGATGCCCTGTCTCGATAATCCTAAGACTAGGGACAAATATTGGATGTTGTTTATAGACTACCCAGCCCCCACTAGTGTGACTGCCATAACAATGCTGGTAATCAAGCAAAGATCCTATGGGCTTGTTAGTGTATATGCCCTAGAGGCCATTACTGTATCATACTAGTATGTATATTACTTGATGGAAGCTTGGGATATTCACAGTTGTATATACAATCTTGCTCGAAATGGTAGTATGCTACTTGGTTTGTCTTTGCTTTAATGTGTACATGTGTTTCTTTTATTATATCACCTATACGCATTAGTGGAGCCCTTAGGATCTTTTCTTGATTAGTAGCGTTGTGATGGCAGTCACATTCGTGGGAGCTGGGTAATCTATAAGCTCATCCTTATTTACACGTCCCTGATTGTGGGATTATCGAGACAGGGCATGGATACTCCGGAGTAGACTAGCGTATGCGCTTCTCATCCCATCACGGGAGACGGTCTGTCCCACAGCCGTCAGTACGTCGTACTTGAGATAGTATGCGGGTGCTCGTTAGGTTACGAGTACACTGGACATGACTCGTCGGGAACTGTTGGTTGGTATTATACCTATCGTCAGTTATCAGTTCCCAGGTGACATGAGTACAGCTTAGTCCGTTGACTTGACACTGTCACTTCGCCTCGTGTGTGTTCCCACTGTACTTTGATTACTACCCTACCACGGCTCAAAGGAGTCATGCAAACAGGTAGTAGTTGGGTGCAGTCCCGAAGCACTTGGAGGCAGTGACGGTTACACAGGATTCGTCTCTCCCGGTATTGGGGGTTGACATCGCGCTGTGTCCAGGAGAGCCATTACACAAGTAGTCCCTGGCCAAGGAAAGCGAGATATACTGGTAGGTTTCCAGTGTTACCTCATGGTGTTCTGGGCTACACTCCGACACGACTTGTACCGCTATTAGGGGACTGATGTTTACCGCCCCCTAGGCCCGCCATGCGATGTATTAGACGAACAGACCGGACTGTACAGAGACTGTCACATTCAGGCTCAGCAGGAGTTCAGATGGGTTCACCTCGTCAGTCTTCTTATCGGCATATACCTGGGGACCGTTACGTACAGCTAGTGCCGCTTGTGGTCTGTGGTTAAACCCACTGCCAGCGTAGTGTCGAGTCTTTAGAGTCCCACACTGAGGGTTATTCTCCTTTAGGCAAAATGAGTAGAGGTCGCATGGTTTTGCGACAGGGTTCGTTCACATCCGCGCACTTGTGCACGTTTGCTGTCCGGACAGCTTATACTAGCGGGCTTTGGTTTAAGCCAGATCCTAGTATATGATTTGGGATTGGTTTTATCTCATTGTATTCGTGTTCCTCGGATCACGGATACGGGTGCGTATGCACAAATGACTGAGACAGAGGGAGTGGACTTTGATTAGGGTTGATGACCATTGTCATTTTCTTAACCCTAATGCTTATGTGCGAATTATGATTAATTGATATTAGTTAAATATAATTGTGCATGTTTAGGGTTGTTGACCATTTGACTTTGACTTGTTGACCTAGGTTGACATGTTGACCATCATCATTCCATATGAAAGATGCTCTTTGATCCTTGCAATTTGCATTTAATGTGAAATGATAATTGTCAAGTCTTGATTAATCATGACAATAATCTTTGCTAATCATCTAATTTCATAATTCACACATATATGTGAGAATGGTTCATTTTTCATTTCATTCTATCATTCTAGTTCTCTCTCCTACTCTTCCTCTCTCTCTAGCTCTCCCCTCTCATGAGTTGAGAATCCCTTGAGCTTGAGATAAACCATTCTAAGATACTCTCTACTCTCTTCTAAGGTTCTAGGATTAGCACTCCAAGCATCTTAGTTACTTCTAGCTTGAAGTTGAAGCCAAAGGTTGAGGCTCTCGGGTGGATCCTTCTTCGGCACGAGAAGGCGACAAGGAGATCACATCTATTCACTCCAAGGAGCAAGGAGAGAAGGACATAAAGCCCTAGGTATAACCTCTCTTCCATGTAGCTAAAACTCTTTTTAGCATTTGTAGTTAGTTTTTGTTTAGCAAAGATCCTCCTTTAGTTAGTCCATGTTGCCTTGAGTGCTAAAAATCCGATTTTTATACCGTTTCCGCCTCCCCGCAAGCACCGGGGTGGGCAACGTGGACTTATAGTGGCATAAGAGTCTAACTAAACATAAACTAGCTAGTTAGTAAAGTGTATAGAAGTTCGATAGGTAAAAATCGCAAAACTAAAATTTCAAAACCCTAAGTTTCTGTTGATTTGTTTTCTGCTCTAAAAATAATAAATCACACTTCAAAAATCGGCTCAGGGTTTTGTTAAGAAACACACCAAACACGATCCAATGAACCGTTCAACTCACCGCGGTTCCGCGGCAAGAACATGCTTCTTGCCGCGGATCCGCGGCCGAGTTGACTCGGTCGTGGACCGGGTTTGGTGCAGTGTTCTTCTGTTAAGGTTTTAGGATTTTTAAGATATTTTATTTCTGCCCAGATTTTCCAGAAAAGAAATTTGTATTTGGGGTGGCTATAAATTCGTATTTTTGATCGAACTTCCCTATACTTTGACTATTGGGTTATATCTGTGATGTTTATATGTATTTAACGTCTGCTAATCGCTATACGTCGATTAGTGGGGGTTATACATATCTGTGATCTTTAATGCTTATTGGTTTGTGTATATGAACTCGGTGGATTGTCGCGGATGAATAGCCGGGGTGGATGTGAGATGAGAGTTTCTTTTTTCTTTCATTCATGTAATATGTAAATTGATGTAATATTATTTGTTTTGCCGCACAACCGGGTCGGGGTTGTAGCCGTCATTGTATAATTTATTTTTACTTTTTTTTCTCCTAGGATAGACCCATGGTGGGGTGCACAAACTACCAGGTATCTCGAAGTGCCGAGTGGCCTACTCACGTCGTTGAGGGAGGTTGCTTCACTTCGGGTACTTGGCGGGTAGTTTGCCGCACCCGTAGGGGTCTTGGGCTGGGTTTTGGCTATTTATCGCGACCGTGTAATCCGTTTTTCATTGCAGGCTCGAACGAATCGCGGATTCCTAGTATATCCAAAGTGTTCATCTGTGATCTGGATTGACTATCATTGCTATATATCTATTTATGATAACTATTTAGGTGTTGCTTATGTTTTGCATCCGCGATAGCCCAGCCCCCACTCTGTCGTTCGTTAAGTAACCTAACGGGTGATGACGGGGCCCCGTGGCGAATTCGGATGGCATAAGAGTACGCCATATTTTGGTTGTTTTCTGCAATGGTAGGATTAAAAGATTGGACGCATTAAAATTAATGCAAGAAAATAAACCAAGTAAAAGTCGATTGGAACACTTTGAAAATCACTCGGTTCTTTTCAAAACTAAACTTTTAAATGCGGAGCTTGAACCACTCCTTTTAAAAGCTATCTCGTTCCATCGATTATATCAAGTTCACTACGTTCACGGTTTCGCCAAAACCATTCGTAGCCCTCCGTCATTCCACATGAAAGGTCAAAAAGTATTCAAGCTATGTATGTTGGCCAAAGTCAAGGCATATTGATTGGTAGCTATTGGGTATTCATGTGCAGCATAGGTAGATGCGTTGGTTTGGGACAGTCGTGCTGCCATTTTGGCCAAAGTCAAGGGTAGGTACGGGTGGGTCCAAATTAACCAGGAGAATGACGGGTAGAACTTGACATGTGACTTATGATATTTTGGCCAAAGTCAAGGTCATAAGAGCATGGGGCAAAAATCCACATCGGGAGTTTCATAAGTACTGAAACTTGCTAGCGCTGCATACCATTTGGAGTGTGATGATTCTGGTAGGATTCCTTCAGTTTTATCACGCGATGATATTTGGATCCCGATCCTACTGTGAGTATATGCTACTCCTCGGGAAATTTCTCACTTAACGATCAATGCTATAAACCTAGTAGGTGTCTAGAAAGGTGTTAGCGGGGCTACGCCCAAGGGAAAATAGGTTACTTAATTAAGGAACTTCACGAAAGCGTTGGAAAACCTCCCTCGAAGTACCGACACTGGCCTGGCTGAACGGTTAAGTAAGTATTGTACGGTGAGATTGATCCCGACTAATTCTTCCTTTATGGTTTGAGGAGGGATTCGAGAGACGGTGGGAGCCATCCTGTTTAGACAAACTAAAAACCACTCTAAACTTGCAAGAGCATCATGCTAAAGTGTTTCTTTTCTTTCTCTTAATTGCAGCGACCAATCAAGATGACCGGACTTAAGTTATTACTAGGTAAAAATATACTGACAGGGCCAAACTACAAAGATTGGCTCAGGAATGTCAAGATGGCAATCACATACGACAAGTTGGGGTATGTCCTTACCACCAAAGCTCCCCCTGTCCCAGGTCCCACCTCCAGCATCGCGGATATAGAAATCCGTAAGACATGGGAGATTGATTACGCAAAGGACAAATGCCTCGTGCTTGCCTCTATGGACAACGAACATCAGAGGATGCACGAGAATATGGACCTAGAGTCCATATTTCTCCATACAAAAGATCTATATAGAGAGCAATCTCGTATCACAAGATACGAAGTGTCGAAGAATTTGTTTTCGGCAAGATTGGCCATCGGATCATCGGTAGCGGAACACGTGCTTAAGATGATTGGCTACATAGAGGAGCTCGCGGACCTTGTGACCACGTTGGAGAATGAACTCTACACTGACTTGATTCTCCAGTCCCTTCCTTCCACTTACGCCCAATTTATCCTAAACTTCAACATGCAAGGAAAGGAGGTTGAACTTTCCGAACTTATGAACATGTTGAGGAGTGCTGAGGGCACCCTACAGAAAGGTATGGAGACATCCACTTTGTTTGTAGGAGGATCTTCCTCTTCTAGGTCCAGGGCGAAAGCCAAGGGAAAGAAGAAGAAAGCCCCCGCCAAACCAAGGGGCGGTAACAGTAAAGTGGATACGAAGGGAAAGGGAAAGGCAACAAAGGTAGCTGGAAAGCTTGTGGGAAAGGAAGAATGCTTCTACTGTCACAAAAGTGGACACTGGAAACAGGATTGCAAGGCTTGGAAGGCCAGAACCCAGGATCTGAAGCGAGTTGCGGCTTCAGCTTCAGGTGTGTATGTTATTGAAAACTGTCTATCAATAAACTCTACTTCCTGGGTATTGGATACCGGATCAGGATCTCATATCTGTAATTCTTTGCAGGCGTTGAGAAAGTGTAGGGTTTTGAAGGCAGGTGATATGACCCTCAGAGTTGCAAACGGAGCTAGCATGGATGCTGAGGCCGTGGGAGACTATCACCTGGGATTGTCAGATGGACACTTTTTGGTTTTGCGTAGTTGTTATTTTGTACCAAATGCAACTTGTAATATCATTTCTGTATCTTTATTATTTAAAGAAGGTTATGAATTTGCATTTGTAAGTAATGTAGTGAACATTCACCTTAATCAAGTTTTGATTGGGTCAGGTAAATTAAACAATGGTATATACGTATTAAACCAACAACAGATTTTCAATGTCCAGAATACACACAAAAGAAAGTCTCCAGAAATCAATAAAATTTTCTTATGGCATTGTAGACTGGGTCACATCAATGAGAGAAGGTTGACTAAGTTACATACTGAAGGATTTTTGGATCCGTTCGAATATCAATCATATGCAACTTGTCAATCCTGTCTCAAAGGAAAGATGACAAAGACTCCGTTCACTGGACACGGAGTAAGAGCGAGCGAGCTCTTGGGACTCGTACACAGCGACGTATGTGGTCCAATATCTACGCATGCACGAAGCGGTTATTCTTACTTCATTACTTTTACGGATGACTTTTCAAGATACGGATATGTCTTCTTAATGAAACATAAATCCGAGGCTTTTCAAAAATTCCAGGAATATAAGAATGAAGTAGAAAAACAAACAGGCAAAAGTATCAAGGCACTAAGATCTTATCGAGGTAGTGAATACTTGAGTGCCGAGTTCCTGGATTACTTAAAAGAGAATGGAATTCTCTCTCAGCTTACTCCTCCATACACTCCGGAACATAACGGTGTATCGGAGAGACGGAACCGAACCCTATTGGATATGGTACGGTTCATGATGAGTAACGCTGATTTACCGCGATCATTCTGGGGATATGCGCTAGAATTAGTTGCATACCTTTTGAACCGAGTTCCAACTAAGACTGTGCCTACTACACCATATCAAATGTGGTGTAGGAAGAGACCCTATCATAATCACATTAAGACATGGGGATGCACAGCTTTTGTCAAAAAGCAGCATGCGGACAAGCTCGAGGCATGCTCAGTACAGTGCAAGTTTGTGGGATATCCAAAGAACTCTAAGGGATATTTCTTCTATTGCGAAGAGGAACAAAAGGTTTTTTTTTCTCGCCATGCCCACTTTCTAGAACACCAGTTCTTGGAAAAGGAAATTAGTGGGAGCGCAATGGAACTAGAAGAAATTCCATAACCACGAGCTATTACTGAAAGCTTAGTAGAACCAGAGGGTTCGAAAGATCAGGACATTCCCACGCCACTCCGCAGGAGTAGTAGGCAGTCTCATCCGCCCGAGAGATACTACGGTTTTCTCATAGACGGGGATAGAGAGGATTGCATCATAGATTGTGATGAGCCTACTAGCTTCCAGCAAGCCATTCAGAGCGTTGACTCGGTAAAATGGCTGGATGCAATGCGGACCGAAATGGGGTCCATGTACACCAACAAAGTATGGACGTTGGACATTGCTCCAGATGGGGTAAAACCCGTAGGATGCAAGTGGATCTTCAAAAGGAAGATTGGTGTAGATGGACAGGTCGAGACTTATAAAGCTAGACTTGTTGCAAAGGGTTTTCGTCAAAGACCTGGTTTGGACTATGACGAAACCTTTTCTCCAGTGGCTATGCTGAAATCCATTCGGATCCTTCTTTCTATTGCTGCCTTCCACGATTATGAGATTTGGCAGATGGACGTAAAGACCGCATTTCTAAATGGAAATTTAGAGGAGTGTGTCTATATGGACCAGCCAGAGGGTTTCATTCAGAGTGGGAGCAGCGGAAAGGTGTGCAAGTTGCTTAAGTCCATTTATGGACTAAAGCAGGCATCGCGGAGTAGGAACATCTGTTTTGATGAGACGGTCAAGGAATTTGGCTTTATCAAAAATCCAGATGAACCATGCATCTATAGTAGATTTGTAGCGAGAACTGTTGTATTCCTCGTTTTATACGTGGATGACATTCTCTTAATAGGAAATGACATTCCTATGCTACAATCTGTCAAAGGGTTCCTGTCACACAGGTTCTCCATGAAAGACCTGGGTGATGCTTCATACATTCTGGGGATCCTGATCTACCGTGACAGATCCAAGAGGATATTAGGACTCTCACAGTCCAGATACATCGACACCATACTGAAAAGATTCAGTATGGAAGATTCCAAGCGCGGTAATCTACCGGCTTGTCACGGGATAACCCTCTCCAAACAGATGTCTCCCAAGACTGATTTAGAGAGGGATCGCAAGTCTATTATACCCTACGCTTCTGCGATAGGCTCTATAATGTATGCGATGTTGTGTACCAGACCAGATGTGGCTTATGCACTGAGTGTGGTAAACAAGTATCAGTTAAACCCTGGGGAGACACACTGGATAGCGGTAAAGAACATTCTCAAGTACCTGAGAAGGACTAAGGAGATGTTCTTGGTGTATGGCAGAAAAGACCTCCAGATTGAGGCCTTTGCTGACACCCGCTTCCAGAGTGACAAGGATGATTCCAAGTACTTGTCGGGTTTTGTCTTTACCCTCAATGGAGGGGCGGTGTGTTGGAAGAGCTCCAAACAGGAAACCATTGCTGACTCGACTATGGAAGCGGAATACATCGCTGCATCTGATGCCGCAAAAGAAGCCGTCTGGATGAGGAAGTTCTTGAAAGAACTTCAGGTGGTTCCGTCCATTGTTGATCCAATACCTCTGTATTGCGACAACAACGGGGCTATAGCTTTAGCGAAGGAACCCAGGTCCCATCAGAAATCCAGACACATCTTGAGGCGGTATCACCTGATCAGGGAGATCGTAGATCGCCAGGAGATCGAGGTTCGGAGGGTTGCTTCAGAAGATAACACTGCAGATCCATTCACGAATGCCCTACCCCAGACTCAATTCGAGCAACTGATCGAGATTATAGGTCTTCGATACACCAGTACATGGCCTTAGTGCAAGTGGAGATTGTTAGTGTATATGCCCTAGAGGCCATTACTGTATCATACTAGTATGTATATTACTTGATGGAAGCTTGGGATATTCACAGTTGTATATACAATCTTGCTCGAAATTGTAGTAAGCTACTTGGTTTGTCTCTTCTTTAATGTGTACATGTGTTTCTTTTATTATATCACATATACGCATTAGTGGAGCCCTTAGGATCTTTGCTTGATTACCAGCGTTGTGATGGCAGTCACACTCGTGGGGGCTGGGTAATCTATAAGCACATCCTTATTTACACGTCCCTGGTCGTGGGATTATCGAGACAGGGCATCGATACTCCGGAGTATACTAGCGTATGCGCTTATCATCCCAGCACGGGAGACGGTCTGTCCCACAGCCGTCAGTACGTCATACGTGAGATAGTATGCGGGTGCTTGTTAGGTTACGAGTACACTGGACAGGACTCGTCGGGAACTGTTGGTTGGTATTATACCTATCGTCAGTGATCAGTTCCCAGGTGACATGAGTACAGCTTAGTCTGCTGACTTGACACTGTCACTTCGCCTCGAGTGTGTTCCCACTGTACTTTGATTACTACCCTACCACGGCTCAAAGGAGTCGTGCAAACAGGTAGTAGTTGGGTGCAGTCCCAAAGCACTTGGAGGCAGTGACTGTTAGACAAGATTCGTCTCTCCCGGTATTGGGGGTTTGTTAGTTATATGTATGCCCTAGAGGCCATTATTGTACATTGGATGTATATTGTAGTGGATGCTGGGACATATATAGGTAGGACTTTCTTTCTCGACATGATAGTACGCTATCTGGTTGCTCTTTATCTCAACATGTATACATTCTGTCTCTCTGATTACATGTTGATAAAGCCCTTAGGATGTGTACTCGACTTCCAGGACTATGATGAAGATCATACTAGTGGGGCCTGGGTAGTCAATGAGTACATCCTTCATTGTTCCTAGTCGTGGGAATATCGAGACGGGACATCGATATTCCAGAGTAGACTAGCTTATATCTTCTCGACCCATGTGATGGGCGATGGATGATCCCATATCCATTGGTGTTTGACATCGGAGATGGTATGCGGGTGCTCAGTGGAGACTGGGTACACTGAACGGACTCGCCGAGAACTCCCAGATGGTATTATACCTCACGTCAGATGGCAGTTCTCTGGTGACACTGGTACAGCTTAGTCTGTTGACCCGAGATCGTCATAGAGTCTTGTGTGTCTCCCACTGTGCTTTGATTTCCACCCTACCACGGCTCTACTGAGTTGTGCAAACAGGTGGTTTTTTGGGTACAGTCCCGATTCACATGGAGGCAATGAGCGATAGGAGGGGATTCGTCTCTCCCGGTATTGGGGGTTGATGTTGTGCTATGCTCGACTGGCCAGGGTTGCAGTGATAAACTGGTAAGAGTTATCAGTAGTTTCATGAATGTTATGGACCTTACGTCGGCATGACTTATCAAGCTACTGGGGTCTGACGTTTACCACCCCTAGGCGAGATATGCGGCATATCAAACGAACAGACTGGACTATACGGTAAGTGTTACTGGTTGGATTCACAGGAGTGTGAGCGGGCTTGCTCATCGATCTTCTGATCGCTCAATACCCGGGTGGCCGTTACGTTTAGCAGACCGCTTGTGGCTTGTGGGTGCTTGATATGATCATCATCTGCTGCCGGCGTATTGACGAGTCTTTAGAGTCCTACACAGAGGTTTCCTGGCTCAAGCGAAACGAAATAGGAGCGCATATGAGATATGTGCAGGACCGAGAATAATGCGTGTATGTGATACCGTATTCCATTCTCGCGGTGAATGTATCGATTGGTTGTATGCGATATAACCTAATTATCGAATCAAGGATTGATTCGATAAGTCGATACATTAGATATTAGTCGGTTATATGCGATATGACCGGATCGTTAAATCATGTATTGATTTGATGATTTAATGCATAATTATATATTTGATACATTATTTTGCATTAACTAGTATCGGTTCATTTTAAAAGGATTTTCTCACTTGATGCACATTGTATATGTGATATATTTTTTTTGTGCACTTGTTTGTATCGTGTTTGATGATACATGCTCACTTGGGTTTGTGTAAAGATTAAACCATGGTTGTGAGAGTGGTTAGGGTTTTGTTTATTCACTTATTATCTATTTATTTATTTATCATTCTTTTGGAAAAGATAAAGAGAAAAGAATGGTGGCTTGTTTTGTTTGTTTGTTGAAGCTTCTTGAAGCTTTGAACAAGTCCACCATTCTTGTCTCATGTCTAACCCTAACCATTCATCTAACCTTAGTTAAATCTCTACACTAAACCATGGTTAAATATATGATAAGTATCATATTTTTTTCTTTTTAAAATATACTTATCATATTTTCTATCATATTCTTTTCTTCTTCTTCTTCATCTTCAACTTGAAGAAACTATGCCACCATCAATGGCAACTTGAGAATAAGTGTGAGAAATCCAATTCTAAAGTGAACCAACCTCCTATTTCTTCATCCTCTACCTCTTGCCAAGTAGTATAGGGTGTTTCCTTCACAAGTGTTCATGGCTTGGTGAAGTAGGAGGTTGATCTTGTGATGCCTCGACGTAGATCATCTTCGGCATCGTAGTCGATGACCTAGCCCGCCCGTTCTCCGATGAAGCCGATGCAAGAGTCCAAGATTCGATTTGGACAGCGGAGGGACGTCATCACGGAGCCTAGGAGGTGGAGGACCGGATCTACAAAGGTTGTAGCCACTTTCCTTTTAGATAAAGTTGTTTATTTGCATCGTATCGCCTATATATCTAGTTAACGATCCGTATTAGGGTTTCTCGGCACTTGTAAAATTTTGATTGGCCATGTTTGATCACTTGTGAGACCTCATTAGTGTGCCTAGGAACCCTACAGTGGTATCAGAGCCTAGCTAGAGCCTTAGGCTATGCGTAGACGGAGTTTGAAGTCCGATCGAACCAAAACCCTAACTCCAAACTTGTTCTCTGTACTTTTTTCAAAACTGTGCATTTTTCCACATTAAAAATATGCAGAAAAATCAGCAGGTGATTGTAAGAGTTACTGTGAAATTAGATAGCCTAATTCCATTAAATCTCGGCGGAACCGCGGCATTAGCATGGCTAATGCGGCGGTTCCGCGGCCACGTAGCCTCTTTAGTTAGTTCTTTTTGCACAGTAACTTCTATATTTCATTGCTGAGTTTCCTTGGAATTTTTAATCTGAACTCAAGAGTTGAGTTTTCTGGGTTGTATTGGGGATTCGGTGTTTCGATCGGATTGTCTAATTTTGTCTGTGTGTTTTTCCGGGTAATTTTTGAATATGTTAAAAGGTTCGACCGGATATAAATACCCACTTTTTCCCCTGCCGGGAAATTTCCAATTGTTGGACTTTTCCGTAGTTTAACGACGTTCTAAGTAGTGCAAGTAACGCAATGGTCCCTCTAGAAGACAACAAACCTTAACTCGATTATGTGACCGTCTTGAACTGCCCTTTGAACCTTAGGGTTTGGGGCAGTACGGCGTGCCACATGTGAGGCGTTGGCTTGACCCTTCTACGGCTGGACCGTTGGTACTGAGGCACGAACTGAATGTTTTTAGACTTATTTCATGTGTTGGACTGTATCGGGAAAACCTGGGTGTTCGATTGTTCGATCGGAAAGTTTAACATTTTCTATTTATCTGGAATGTGATACAATAATTGGAATTCACAAGTAGTTATGAGATAACTGAATGAATGTTATAAACATAGCAGTTTAGTCTCACTTGATCGGTTGCCACGGAATTTTGATGCGATCAAAAGTCCGTCGCAATCACGTAGCTTACGCGGATACTCGCCGGATAAACTTAATAGACAACCTCACCCCATAGCCCCGACTAAGTGACTGTAGGAGAACCCCGTCGCCGAAAGCATCCGTCCGGGTGCTCGCGGTAGCGGTGTTCCGCCTTAGTGCACTTCGTCGACGGTATCGGCTGTGCGGCCGCCTACTAAAGTTTGCGACGAGCATTCGATCAAAATATCGGGAATCTTGTTGAATTACCCGACTTGATATTGAAAAGAGTTTTCGATAATGAGACTAAATTGCGGGGTTTATAATTGTTAGGCATGCGATGTCTAAGGAATTCATTTGATTAGGCATGCGATGTCTAAAGAGATTGCGGATTCCAACTGTTGTAGTTTTACACTTTCTTTTCTGTGACCGTAAGTGTAATATGTGATATCGCCGGTTTCGTTGCTATATGTCAACGACAATTGGGATACGCATGTTTACTTACGTTGATGACATGTGATGTTATGTGTTGCTGGATATGTTATATTGGATCGTCGTGTTTGAATAGCCGGGGTTTTTATGTGAGATGAGTGTTTTTTTTTCATTTTCATTCATGTAAAAACTTGTATTTAATATTCTTTTATTGGGGCACTTCCAGGTTGCGGAAGATGTCACCGTTGATGTATATTATTTACTTTTCCGCATTAGGATAGACCCAAGGAGGGGAGCACAAGTAACCGGGTTCTAGGATCCAGTGGGAGACCATCTCGAGGAGTCGAGTTCGGGTCTCCTAACCCTAGAATTGGTAGGGTTGCTTGCCGATGTCGTAGGGGTCTAGGGGTGTGGGATTGGTTATTCATCACGACCGTTGAATCTGTGTTTTATATTGGCTCGTATTAAAAACACGGACGTCCTAGTATATCCAATATTTCATATGATATTTTCTGCTGCGTTATCTGTGATGTGATCATGTGATGTTCTGTGATAGATATAATATATAGTATATATGATATATTATATAGACGTTGCTTATGTTTTACACCCGCGCTAGCCCTGCCCCGCTCTGCCGTTAGTTACCTAACCTAACGGTGCAGACGGGATATCGAGGCGAATGCGGATGGCATAAGCGTACGTTATATTTATCTGTGATGATTAGGTGGACTTAAATGATGGGATATTCATTAATGAGATTAATGAAAGAAAATAAACCTAATTGATGTTGTGGAATCAAATTTCAAAATAAAAACAGGTAGCTACAGTTCTTGCTTTGCATCGCGGTGTTCCTTGTAGAACATCCTGCACCTTATTCGATAGGGAAAGGACCGAGATCCCTTCACCGGGAGTGACTCCTTTAGCAATAACTGGCAGATGCTACATCACTCGGTTTGTCTTTTGATTGCTTCTATAGTTTCTGCTTTGCACAGTGATATATATGATATATCCCGCACCTCATTCGACGAGGAAAGGGCCGACGATCCCTTCACCGGGAGTGACCCCTTTAGCAAAACTAGAAAAAGCTTCAAAAACATTCCATTTAAAAACCATTTGATTCCGCAACGAGATCAAGTTCAAAGCGTTAATGGTTTTCATAAAAACCATTCGCAACCCTCCGTCATTTTAGGAAGTAGAGTACTTAGTATTCGTGCTGTGTTTGTTGACCATAGTCAAGGCACAGTGTACGGTAGCTAAGTGATGTCTTCCTACACCGCATATGATGCGATTAGTTAGGACAGTCGCGTGACTTTGTTGATCTTAGTTAAGGGTCATGTGGGTGGGTCTAATTAATCACGAAATGACGGGTAGAACTTGACTAGTGCTTATGATTTGTTGACCATAGTTAAGGTCATAGGTGCTAGGGGTAAAAATCTTTATCGGGAGTTTTAAGTGTTGAAATTTGCAATGAGATTGCATACCTTCTATATGATAGTTGGATCCCGATACCCACTGCGAGTAATTGTTACTCCCGCGAGAGTTTTGCACTTTGCAATTAGCCGATCAAGTAGGTGTCTAGAAAGGTGTCGACGGGGTTACGCCTCTGGGAAAACGAGGTTTACTGTAATTAGGTCCGTGCGAAAGCACGGGGAACCTCCCTCAAAGTACCGACACTGGCCTGGCTGAAAGATTGGCGAACTTGTAGAGTGTAATTAATCCCGGCTAGTCTTTCCTTTTAGGGTTTGAAGGAAGATTTGATAAAAACAGTTGGAGCCATCCTGATTAGATAAAATAAATAACCAATCTGATCTTGCAAGAGCGCACGCAGAGTGTTTTCTTCTCTCTCTCTGCAGGTAGCGACCATATCACGTCTTAATCAAGATAATAATATGGATGTATTGACCGAACCCGCTTGTTATACTGAGCTGGGGAACGCTGGTCCCGCTCCAACTTATAATTGTTATAAGACAGAGCAGGAAATAGGGGAATACCAGAATTCCTATGCCACCCAAACGAAGAAAGTGCATATGATGCATCTCCTTCGGGTGTGTTCATTATAAAGAACTGTTTCTCAGTATTCTCTGCATCCTGGGTATTTGATACTGGATCAGGATCCCAGATATGTAATCTGTTACATAGAGCTACCGAAAGGTAGAAAAACTGAGAACGAGTGATAAGTTTCATGAGACAAAAAACGGGGCAAGTGTTGCAGCCAAGTCTATTGGTCACTGTCACCCTGTATTACCAATACATTGATTCTGAACAAATGCTATTAGATGCCGAACCTGATATACAAAATCATATCAATCTCTTTATTTATTAAAGTAATGATAAAATTTTGTATTGCTGGATAATGTTTTGAACATTTCCTATATCAAAAGTTGATCGGTTCAGGCACGTTATCTAAAAGCATTGACGTTCTAAATCAAACTACAGTTCCTAGTATACAGAACACATACAAGAGGAAGAGTTCAGAAATGAACGAATCCTTCTTGAGGCATTGTAGACTAGGTCACATCAATGCGACCCGACTGGCTGAAGTTACATTTTAGATGCATATTTAAATCAGTTTAAATTTACATCTTGTGAAACTTGCCAGTCATGTCACAAAGATTTGATGACCATAGCTCCGTTTACTGAAAACAGAGAAAGAGTTAATGAACTCTTGGGACTGATACATGATGATGTATGTAAGGTCTCCTGTCTACACATGCCAGGACTGGTTCTTTATACTTCATTATATTCTCTGATAATCTCTCAAGATTCAGTCATATGTTCCTGTTGAAACATAAGTCCGAAGCTTTTGAGGTATTCACAGAATATAAGTTGGAAGTAGAGAACCAAAATAACCGGGTATAAGTATTATGTCCTATGATGAGATCAGGGAGGAGAATACTTGTGCATAGAATTCCTAGACTATTCTAAAGAAGAATGAGATTCTCTCTCAGTGTTACTCCTCTGAATACACCACAGCACAACGGTGTATCGGGGTGGAGCAATCGCACAATATTAGATATGGTGTGCTCTATGATGAGTACTACTAATTTTCCTATTTCCTTTTGGGAGTTATGCGCTTGAGAAGCTGCATACCTATTGAATTAGGTTCGAATCAAATCAGTGCCTACTACTCCATATGAGATATGGTATGGGAAGAACCTATCTCTTAAGTAAGTTAAGATTTAGGATTGTTCGGCCTATGTCTTAAGAAAAATCCGGACAAGATCGAGGCAGGATCAGTTCTGTAGAACTGGAAAGGTTCCAGCTATACAAAACTGAAGTTAATGATTTGACAGAACCAAAGGATTCTATAGTTCCCGACGAACCTCAGCCTCTCCGCCGATCTAGTAGGGTTCCTCATCTGCCTGAGAGATACCTCGGTTTCTCGATGACAGTGGGAGCAAGGAATGCATCATGAGATGATGACCCAACTAGTTTCGAGCAGGCCATCGAGAGTAGGGACTCTGTAAGAATGGCTGGATGCTTAGCGATCTGAGATGGAATCCATATACACCAACAAAGTATGGACTTTGGTTGCTATATCTGAAGGGTTAAATCCCCATCAGGAGCAAGTATATCTTGAGAAGATTACTTGGTGTATATGGAAAAGTTGAAACTTTCACAGCTAGACTTGTTAAAGGTTTTCGTCATCGACCAAGAGTGGAAAATGATGAAACCTTTTCCAGGGACTATACTTAAGTCCATCCAGGTCCTGCTTACCATTGCTACATACCATGACTGCGATATCTGGTGGTTGGGTGTCATGACTGCTTTTCTAAATACTGATTTAGAATAAAAAGTCTATAAGTACACAGCCAGAGGGCTTCGTAAACAGTGGGAGCAGCGGAAACATGTGTAAGTTGCTTTACAGGATAAAGCAGGCATCGCAGAGTTGGAACATCTGTTTTGATGTCATAGTCAAAGAGTTTGACTTCATCAAAATGGTAGATGAACCTTGTATGTACAAAAGGGTAGTATGGAGTATGGTAATGATCCTCGTAGAGTACATGGATGGCATACTCTTGATAGGAAAAGAGTTTCCTATGCTACGATCGGTCGATCTCCTTTTATCACATAGATTCTCCATATAGGATCAAAGTGATACCTCCTAAATCCTAGGTTTTGGATCTATGAGATAGATCTAAATGGATGTTAGGATTCTCACTAACTATAGTGAGATAGTATCAGTTGATCCTGGGGAGAATCACTGGAAGTGTTCCAGGGTGATAACGATGACTGAATGTCAGTCACAGGCATTGTCTTTACCCTCAGTAAAGGGACGGTATGTTGGAAGAGTTCCAAGCTAGATACCGTGGCAAACTAGACGATAAAGGCTGGTAACATCGCTATTAAAGATACTACCAAAGAGGCAGTTTGGGTGTATATTGGTTCATAAGATGAACTAGGTTCCTGCCATTGTATGACAATGGAAGTGTGGCTTTGGCCCTGGAACCCTGGTCCCATCAGTGACCCAGACATATTCTGATGAAGCATCACCTGATCATGGAGATAGTTGATCTCCGGGGTGATCGAGGTTAGGAGAGTAGACTCAGAGGACAACACGACGGATCCACTCACGAAGGCCTTTTCCCAGAGAGAGACTCATATGGGATGGTTGAGTATTAGATACTGCAACCACTGCTACAGATGGCCCTAGTGCAAGTGGGAGATTGTTAGTTATATGTATGCCCTAGAGGCCATTACTGTACATTGGATGTATATTGTAGTGGATGCTGGGACATATATAGGTAGGACTTTCTTGCTCGACATGATAGTACGCTATCTGGTTGCTCTTTATCTTAATATGTATACTTTCTGTCTCTCTGATTACATGTTGATAAAGCCCTTAGGATGTGTACTCGACTTCCAGGACTATGATGAAGATCATACTAGTGGGGCTTGGGTAGTCAATGAGTACATCCTTCATTGTTCCTAGTCGTAGGAATATCGAGACGGGACATCGATATTCCAGAGTAGACTAGCGTATATCTTCTCGACCCATGTGATGGGCGATGGATGATCCCATATCCATTGGTGTTTGACATCGGAGATGGTATGCGGGTGCTCAGTGGAGACTGGGTACACTGAACGGACTCGCCGAGAACTCCCAGATGGTATTATACCTCACGTCAGATGGCAGTTCTCTGGTGACACTGGTACAGCTTAGTCTGTTGACCCGAGATCGTCATAGAGTCTTGTGTGTCTCCCACTGTGCTTTGATTTCCACCCTACCACGGCTCTACTGAGTTGTGCAAACAGTTGGTTTTTTGGGTACAGCCCGATTCACATGGAGGCAATGAGCGATAGGAGGGGATTCGTCTCTCCCGGTATTGGGGGTTGATGTTGTGCTATGCTCTACTGGCCATAACAGGAAATCCCTGGCCAGGGTTGCAGTGATATACTGGTAAGAGTTATCAGTAGTTTCACGAATGTTATGGACCTTACGTCGGCATGACTTATCAAGCTACTGGGGTCTGACGTTTACCACCCCTAGGCGAGATATGCTGCATATCAAACGAACAGACCGGACTATACGTTAAGTGTTACTGGTTGGATTCACATGAGTGTGAGCGGGCTTGCTCGTCGATCTTCTGATCGCTCAATACCCGGGTGGCCGTTACGTTTAGCAGACCGCTTGCGGCTTGTGGGTGCTTGATATGATCATCATCTGCTGCCGGCGTATTGACGAGTCTTTAGAGTTCTACACAGAGGTTTCCTGGCTCAAGCGAAACGAAATAGGAGCGCATATGGGATATGTGCGGGACCGAGAATAATGCGTGTATGTCATACCGTATTCCATTCTCGCGATGAATGTATCGATTGGTTGTATGCGATATAACCTAGTTATCGAATCGAGGATTGATTCGATAAGTCGATACATTGGATATTAGTCGGTTATATGCGATATGACCGGATCGTTAACTCAAGTATTGATTTGATGATTTAATGCATAATTATATATTTGATACATTATTTTGCATTAACTAGTATCGGTTCATTTTAAAAGGATTTTCTCACTCGATGCACATTGTATATGTGATATATTTTTTTTGTGCACTTGTTTGTATCATGTTTGATGATACATGCTCACTTGGGTTTGTGTAAAGATTAAACCATGGTTGTGAGAGTGGTTAGGGTTTTGTTTATTCACTTATTATCTATTTATTTATTTATCATTCTTTTGGAAAAGATAAAGAGAAAAGAATGGTGGCTTGTTTTGTTTGTTTGTTGAAGCTTCTTGAAGCTTTGAACAAGTCCACCATTCTTGTCTCATGTCTAACCCTAACCATTCATCTAACCTTAGTTAAATCTCTACACTAAACCATGGTTGAATATATGATAAGTATCATATTGTTTTCTTTTTAAAATATACTTATCATATTTTCTATCATATTCTTTTCTTCTTCTTCTTCATCTTCAACATGAAGAAACTATGCCACCATCAATGGCAACTTGAGAATAAGTGTGAGAAATCCAATTCTAAAGTGAACCCACCTCCTATTTCTTCATCCTCTACCTCTTGCCAAGTAGTATAGGGTGTTTCCTTCACAAGTTTTCTTGGCTTGGTGAAGTAGGAGCTTGATCTTGTGATGCCTCGACGTAGATCATCTTCGGCATCGTAGTCGATGAACTAGCCCGCCCATTCTCCGATGAAGCCGATGCAAGAGTCCAAGATTCGATTTGGACAGCGGAGGGACGTCATCACGGAGCCTAGGAGGTGGAGGACCGGATCTACAAATGTTGTAGCCACTTTCCTTTTAGATAAAGTTGTTTATTTGCATCGTATCGCCTATATATCTGGTTAACGATCCGTATTAGGGTTTCTCGGCACTTGTAAAATTTCAATTGGCCATGTTTGATCACTTGTGAGACCTCATTAGTGTGCCTAGGAACCCTATAGGGTTGACATCGCGTTGTGTCCAGGAGAGCCATTACACAAGTAGTCCCTGGCCAGAACAAGCGAGATATACTGGTAGGTTTCCAATGTTACCTCAGGGTGTTCTGGGCTACACTCCGACACGACTTTACCGCTATTAGGGGACTGACGTTTACCGCCCCCTAGGCCTGCCATGCGATGTTGTCACGACCCGAAAGTACGGAACATGACTGGCACTTAGACTACGAACGTCTCAAGGCGTACGTATGCTAAGTAAGCCGAAACCCAGAAATCCAAACCAAGAGAAGTAGTAGAGAATAGGAAGAACCATATCAAATCAACCTGTATGCAACATAATATACAACGCATAAAGGCGAGGATCACAACAGAAATGGAACTCAACCAACAAGAAACTCAAGAAATATAACATGCTACTCTATGGTCGAAAGAATAACATTACTGGTCTCTATCTCAAAAAATACAAGTTTGGTTGATGGAACTTCTAGATACAACTGAAATATAATATACAAGGTATAATGATGGGTAAGATACAATAAACCCACCTACTAGCAAGTCACCCGAAAAGAAACCGTGCCCGCAAAGCCGTAATGAAATCCGTACGGCAACACCTGCAAGAAACTGGGGCACAACGGGGGTGAGTTGCCAACTCGTGAGTAGAAAAAGATCTACGAACAGAAAATCGCATGAATAACGCAACCTAGGTCAATGATCATAATATATCCTCAATATATGAATAACATGCAGCCTATAACAATGGCTAGGGTAATATCTAACCTGAGTGTGATCTCACGTGCCTGTGTCAGTGCCTCAGGTAGCAATATATCATATGAATGAGATATGAATGCATGAAAACAGAATACATGTAAATGAAGAAACTGTTTTCATAAATTAGTGAGATTTCCTTTGTATTTTTAAAATGAGGTATCATAAATGAAATCAGCACCAACAGTGTCTAGCATCGACACAAAACATAAATCTCAATGTCTCAAAACCTCAACCTTCGGCCATCCGGACTGGCCTGTATCATCAAATCTCAGTACCTCAATATCTCGAAATCTCAATGTCTCAATCTCAATATCTAGGGCGCCGTCAGTCCAGACCGGCCCCTACCATCCATCTCAAGACCACGACGGTATCCTCCGGATATCCGACGCGTCGGGTAAAATCACCGGTAGGTAGTCTCCCCCTGCCAGGCTCATCGTCATCACCACGAGCTACTTGCCCCGGGGTACCTTACCGGGTCCACCATGTACCCGAAACGGTTCATCCAACTCCTCGAATCGGGTCTCCAAATCCATCAGCAAACTCATGGTGGACGACTCATACATCATGGGAAAAACCGCGCTTTTTATTTAAAAAGAGAAAGAAGAAGTTTGTATATGTTTTGCGGTTTTCCCCAAATCCAGAAAATCTCATGGAAATCCAAATCCAAAACCTCAATAGCACGTAAAAAATGAATATATGCATGAGAATCCATGAATGCGGCATAACAATGAATAACAGTATGCATGAGGTAGCAGGTAATAACTACAATGTCTAAACTAACATATAAAGCAAGTACAGTAATATCATGTCTAAACTATTAACTAACAGGCTATGTCAAGCAATAATATTTTCTAAGGTGTACGTGACATGGCAATTACCGATGAAGATGTGTGTGAGCCGGCAAGTAAGTGTACGTGGTACATACGTATCATCGGTAATGGTGCTGGTGTCCTAACCACAAGATATCAACAGTAGAATATGAAGCATAATATAAGCATGTGATGCAGAGCAAACAACAATAATGAGCGGGAACTGAATACTAGACGCAACGATAACTAATCTGTTTTAACCTAATATAAGTCCTACAATGGTGCCTTTTGAAATAACACGAATCGTGGGGTTTTGAAAATAGGGGCTACGGTGTTTTTAAGAAAAGATACGTTCTTTTTGAAATATCCGTAGGATCCCTTTGGCTGTCTTTAAAAATACGCACGATTCGCAAGCTTTGAAATAGGTAGGAACCGAATCTAATCTAACAACTAACTAAACTAAAGGGCTACGCTACAAGCTAGACTACAGGTAAGGAAACCGCCTAACATCTGAGTCGATACATATACATACCTGTATATATATTAGTCGGTGATCCCGCCTCAATAATATCATATCCGATACCATATCTATAATCAGACATCCCAAGTCAAGAGTGCGGATCAATCATCAAGATATAGCTCGTACGTAAATCCGTCGTACGGCATCCCCCAATTCTGGGTACGGGTCAAAATCACATTCATCATACTATTCATCTGATATCCTCTTTATCAAATCATGATCGGGGTACTGATCCACGTCTAGTACCATACTGATACCGCCTACGTATGCATGGACATGTGTGAAACACTACGTCAAGGACCCGCTACAACGTCATGTCGTATCTCAAATACGAACCCTGCTATATCACCGATCTCACAGCCTCAAATCAAATCTCATCGACTCAGCTCAATCCCAAGTATCATCCTCAAATCCGTATGTGAACACATAGTCCCATACCCATGTGAACCCATAACTATATAACCCCATATAAGCACATATGAAGAAAAATGTATGCAAGTATGGGTGTGTGTATAAATGTGGTGCAGCCTCTACTCTAGGGTCTCGCAACACTAAACCTATCTATTCACACCTAAAATCTATCTTTATCATCAATAACCTCAATAAATAATAATCAATCTATATGTGTGTATACACATTCGTATACATCACCACGGACTGCGGGGGTGCTATACGCCATCCACCCGACTTCTCCCCGTAGATATAAATCTACTCACCTGGTCCTCGCTCGCCGGTGCCGACGTCGCGACGCGCTTGCTTGTCGTCTCGAAGTCCACATGGGTTACCTACATATCATAATGCACCGTATCGCATTAAAATCCGACTCAAGACCAAAACGACTCACGAATCTCACATAGGTCAAAACCTATGGTTGCTTTCACAAATCAACCCAAAAACTCTCGACGTCGGTGTACAAACGCCAGACCATCGAGAAAAACCCAAATACACTCATTTGTAAAATCACGAGCACTAATTATAGTATAAAATAGCTTAAAATTCACAAAAACCCCAAATTCACTTTTTAAAAGCCATTTTTCCGAAAATCTAGCAAGCACAAATTACCCGTTTTAATACAACATCTTGATGTTTAACCGAATCTAGCGGCCATAATATTCACTAAATAACATAACAAATTCATATAAACCATTCCTATAATTTATTCTCATCAATTTCCATAATTTCCAAAATTCTAGTTTACAATATACCCAAATTTAACAATTTTATAGCAAAAAAATGCATAAACCACAATCTAGCTTGGATTTTCATGAACTAAAGCATTAAACTACACATTATAATATTAATAATGACATGAAACCTTAATTTAGATTTTAATCCCAAGTATAAAACCATTTCAAAAAAACCTAGTTAGCAAAAAGAACATTTATCACAATTTTCAACTAACAATTTGAAATTTGTAACTAGATTTGGTTTTAGCAAGAATTAATATGTTAATCCACTCATTAAGATCAATACCCAAAGATGAAAACCCTAATTTAATTTACAAACCCTTCTCTTGAATTTTGAATCACAAATTTAAAACCATAATTAAACATCTAGTTAAACTAGACTAAAGCATTAGCAACAAATGAACATGGGTTTAGGGTTTATACCTCACTATCCATGGATCAAACATGGAACTAAGCCACCCAAAAATAGCTCCCATACACCTAGATCCATGCTAGATAGGCCAAGGGAAAATGGGTATAGCTTGGATTTTGAGTTTGCTTTGAATTTGCATGGATTTTTGAAGCATTTTAATGGATTTTTGAGGCAAAATGGTGTGGGATTTTGGTGAAGGGCTGCTGCTGTGGGAGGTTTCAGATTTGGCCAGAAATGGAGGGGGTTTGGGTGAGGGAGGAGAGAGAGTGAGGTGGAGAAAGTAATATCTAGTCAAAGTCCACCCTTTTTCTATCATTTTCCTTTCTTTTCTTTTCTTTTCTTGGTGATTGGAGAGAGAGAGAGGGGGAGGGCTGTCATGGTGGGGCCGGCCACATGGGGAGGGGAAGAGAGGGTGAGGTGTGGGTGTGTGGGTTAGGGAAAAAGATAAATGTATTACCCCAATTCCCATTAACACTAATTTCACCGAAAAAAGCCTTTTTCTTCGATATTTTTCTAAACCGTTTTGGCAAACGCTTTCGTTTCAAAAACCACATGATAAAATTTTATTTAATGTTTTATGATGCACAAAATTTGTTTCAACTCATTCCAATTTGTAATTTTCCCTAATTAAATATATTAGTGACGGCTTAAAATAATAATAAAATAATTTTTTTTTTCAGAAAATTTGAAATTTCACCCGCGGCTCAATAAACACCAAATAATAGCAATTTCATAGCTAGAATATGTATATTTAATTTTTATAATAAGATATTTGCATTTTGACTTTTTACAGAAAACCCCCTTATTTTACCGATTTTCCGAAATTTCACCGAAACGATTTTCAAAACGCTACAGATGTATTAGGCGAATAGACCGGACTGTACGGAGACTGTCACATTCAGTCTCAGTAGGGGTTCAGATGGGTTCACCTCGTCAGTCTTCTTATCGGCATCTACCTGGGGACCGTTATGTACAGCTAGTGCCGCTTGCGGTCTGTTGTTAATCCCACTGCCAGCGTAGTGTCGAGTCTTTAGAGTCCCACACAGAGGGTTATTCGCCTTTAGGCAAAATGAGTAAAGGTCGCATGGTTTTGCGACAGGGTTCGTTCACATCCGCGCACTTGTGCACGTTTGCTGTCCAGACAGCTTATACTAGCGGGCTTTGGTTTAAGCCTGATCCTAGTATATGATTTTGGATTGGTTTTATCTCATTGTATTCGTGTTCCTCGGATCACGGATACGGGTGCGTATGCACAGTTGACTGAGACAGAGGGAGAGGACTTTGATTAGGGTTGATGACCATTGTCATTTTCTTAACCCTAATGCTTATGTGTGAATTATGATTAATTGATATTAGTTAAATATAATTGTGCATGGTTAGGGTTGTTGACCATTTGACTACATTTGACTTGTTGACCTAGGTTGACATGTTGACCATCATCATTCCATATATTGTAGTGGACCTAGGTTGACATGTTGACCATCATCATCATAACAAGGCTGAGCACTAGAGGCCCGCGGGAGAGCTACAGCCGTTACCCATTCCGGAGTGGAAATGGGAGCAGATTTCTATGGACTTCATTATGGGTCTACCCAGGACTATTCGAGGCTATGACTCCATCTGGGTGATCGTGGATCGTTTGACGAAAGCGGCTCACTTCCTACCGGTGAAGACGACTGTCGGATTTGCTCAGTATGTCCAGATTTACGTCGACGAGATTGTATGACTGCATGGAGTTCCGACTTGTATCGTGTCCGACAGAGGCACCCACTTTACTAGCCGGCTATGGCAGAGACTTCAGGAGGCTTTGGGCACTCGCTTGAGTTTCAGCACAGCATTTCATCCGCAGACCGACGGACAGTCAGAGCGGACTATTCAAACTCTCGAGGACATGCTCAGAGTGTGCGTCTTAGACTTTGGCACCGTTAGTAGCGTTCTCCTACAACAACAGCTACTAGGAGACCATTCAGATTGCACCGTTTGAGGCTCTTTATGGGACGAGATGCAGATCGCCTACCTGTTGGACAGAGCTCAGTGAGAGCAGTATCTTAGGGCCGCAGATTGTGGAGGAGAAGACCGCGAAGATCCAGTTGATTCGCGACAGGATGAGAGCATCCCAGAGTAGGAAGAGATCTTATGCGGACCGTCGGCGGCGCAGAGTTGAGTTTTCTTTCGGTGATCATGTTTTCTTGAGAGTCTCCCCAATGAAGGTGTGATGAGATTTGGGAAGAAGGGGAAGCTTAGTCCTAGATTTGTGGGCCCTTTCGAGATCCTCGAGCGTGTTGGTGCAGTTGCGTATCGGTTAGCCCTTCCGTCCGGTTTTCCAGACGTGCACCCCGTATTTCACGTTTCGATGCTCCGTAGATATCTTCATGATCCTTCGCATGCGATTCAGCACCCGACGATCCAGCTTGAGCGTGACCTTTCCTATGCAGAGCAGCCGGTGATCATTTTCGATCGACAAGTGAAGAAATTGAGATGGAAGGACATACCGTCAGTCAAGGTTGTTTGGCGTGGCCAGAGCAGCGAGGAGGTCACTTGGGAGACCGAGAGCGAGAAGAGGTATCCCCACCTTTTTGAAGGTACGTGTAGTTAGGTTTTGAAATTCGGGGACCGAATTTCTTTAAGGGGGGTAGATTGTAACACTTTGAAATTTTGTTAGAATGTTTTTCGTGTTAATTAGAAATTGTGCGTGTTATTATATATGTGTACATAGGATTATTAGTTATTTTAGTCAGGTTTACCCTAATTGGAAAATTTTCCTTTGTAGTATACACTTGCACACTTAGCCAATTTTGTGACTTAAGTCTTTTAGTGCAACATGTTAACCATTTCTTTTGTTGCATAGTTGATAATTTATCCCCACCTTTTTAATCAAAACAAAACCCTTTTTAAAAATTCAATAAGCAATAGAAAATAGAAGCATGGTGGTTAGGTGAACATTTGACTTTGGTGACCATTTTCTCCCCTCTTTTCTCTCTCCTTTCTCATTGCAGAATTTCTGCAGAGGCAGCAGCCAAAACCCAGCAAAATTCATCACATTCCCTTCTCTTTTCACTTCTCTTTGATCTCCACACAAAACCCTACACAAATCTAACCATTTCCTTCACAAAACCATGGGAAAAAGGGGCTTTTTGAGGTGTTTGGGAGCAAATCTGCATACTTGAGGAGGGAGCTGGAACTTTTGGTGTTTTATAAGGTCTTTAGAAGGTATCAACTCATGTTTAACACCCTATTTCCATAACTTGTGTGTTTGGTTGCTAAAAATCTCATTTTTGTGCATTTTAGTGATATTAAGGGATATTTGTGATACATATGTTAGATTGGGGTTTTGTTAGCTTGGTTAACTCTATTATGTACTATTAGAGCTAGTTAAGCCAGGTTTTTGTTTCAGTTTGCACAGAAATATCATAAAGTATCATTTTAGTGCAAAGTGTGGTTTTTAACTAGAAATAGGGCTCTGTAGGATCTGCTGCTACCCGAGTTGTTTCAGAATAAAATTGGATTTACTATAGCATGTATAGGGGGTATAGAGTGCACACACAAAACCTGGGAGCCCAATTCACAAGGCATGCCGCCGGAATATTCATTCTGGCCGCAATTTGCGGCCAGATGGGTGAGTTGGGGGTTAGGGTTTGGGCCACTGGAGTCTGCTGCTATGTGGAGTATTTTGGTATATATATTTTTATAATATCTGTTCTGTATCAAAATCTGGAGTAGAATACCCTATTTCCCGTATTTTTAATCTTTCGCGACACGCGTGATACGTGTGTGTGGGTTTGGGGTTTCTGCGTATCGCGACGCGTCGGAGTGACTTCAGGCGCGTAATCACATGTTTTAGTGTATCGCGCACATGGGCGCTTGGTTTGCGACACGGGTTTCTAGTTGACTTTAAATGTCGTGTTTGCATGGTTTTGAGCTTATGTGTGATATTCTGTGAAATTCTAGGTTCGCCGGCGAGTGCCACGGACGCCGCGAAGAAGGGGAAACAAGTCATCGGCTATACCTAGCGAGAGACTACGGTGAGTAGATTTAACATCTACGGGGATATCGCCCGCATGGCGTTATGCGTCAGGGCTGATAGGATCTTGTAGCAGCATATTATATTTACATACATTGACTGTGCATGGCTACTATTTAGTGCATACTGCATTCCCTACTATATGTATATAAACTAGAATTGATAGAACACCGCACTATTACTAACGGTTCAAGTTGCACGAGCACGATTTATATGCTACACTCACACCGTTAGTGATTGCCATAACACTCACATTATAGGATTGCTATACATCATACGTCAGATTGTTTCCGCATTATTGATGATTGCCATGAATTGCCGCATATCAGCAGATGTTATATTCATACTTGGACACATCTACATCACATATTCAAACATGTGCCAATTATATATTGATATCCTCATACCTGCATAGATTTACGCATTGAGATATGTCGTTTCCATGTTATTTCTGGATTTGGGAACCTTGGATATTTCAAAAGAGAATAGGTAATTATTTAAAAACCCGGTTTCCCTTGATATGATATTTTAGTGCGTCCACCATGTGTTTTCTCGATGCTAGAGCCCGATATATGAGAGAGAGAGGGCTGACGGATGCCCGATATATGAGAGAGAGAGGGCTGACCCGGACTGACGGATGCCCAATATATGAGAGAGAGGGCTGACCTGGACTGACGGATGCCCGATATATGAGAGAGGGGGGCTGACCCAGACTGACAGATGCCCGATATAGGAAGATTTGCGTGTCGATGCTGGACACGAGTATTTATGATATTTGGGTGCCGATGTTGGGCACTCGTGATTCTCAGAGATTTACAGGATTGAATGTCCAATGAGAGTGCCGGCGCCTGAGCTATATTGGGGGATCTGGGTGCATTGATGGTCACCGATTTTATATTCCACGTTGACATTCCGTGTAGATGTTATGTTCCCATGCTAAGCATTCATTATTGTATCTCATCCTGTAGTTATATTACCTGGTAGAGCACTTGCATGATTATTGCACATACTGCTTATCACGCATCGATATCATCTGCTGGCATATGATAGAGTAGCGCAGTACGTGCATGCTCGCGATTACCTTTATATGTTATCTTTATTCATGAGTTGGCAACTCACCCCTGTTGTGCCACAGTATTTGCAGGTTTCCCCTCGGAGTAGTCGCGGCAGGCTGCGTTCTTTCATCTTTTGACACAGATACCCACACAGTTGGTGTACTAGCTCTTTTGCTGATAGGTGGGTTTTGTGCGGTATCTGTTTATCTTTCAGTTATGTACATTGTTGTATCTAGTATTCTCCATCTACCATATATGTATTTGACTTAGAGACAGTGTGAGGATGAAGATGTATATTATTTATATTCTGGTGTCGAGCTCGTTGTGAGCCGACTGTACTTATGCAGCTTATTCTATCTGAGATGTTCCCACTTGTTGCTCTTGATCTTCGCTACGACGTCGTATATTGCTATCTTGGTGATTGTTTACTTCGATCTCTTAACATTTAATAAATTGTAACACTTTGGATTTCCGTTGAATGTCTTTCGTGATAATTAGTGATCGTACGTGTTTTTATATATATGTGTTCCTAGGATTATTAGTCATATTTAGTAGTGTTTGCATATTGGGAATTTTCTTGTGCTAGTGCACACTTGCACACTTAGCCATTTTGAAACTTAGGGTTTTTGGTAGCATGTTAACCATTTTCTTGTGTTGCATGGTTGTTATTTTCCCCACCATTTTTAACCTAAACAAAACCCCATTTTATAATTCAAATCCTAATAAACAAATGAGCATGGTGTTAGGTAGAAAAAATTGACTTTTTGACCCCTTTTCTTCTCTCTTCTCTCTTCTCTCTCTTTCCCTCTTTCTGAATCCAGCAGCAATTCCAGCAGCCAAAAACCCCCATTTTTCCTCCATATTCTCTTCTCTTTTCATCCCCCTTTGATCCATACACAAAACCCTATACTTATCAACTCATTTTCTTCACAAAACCATGGAAAAGTGAGGTTTTTGAGGTGTTCAAAGGCAAATCTGCACACTAGAAGGAGAAGCTGGAACTTTTGGTGTTTTACAAGATTCTTAGAAGGTATTAACTCATATTAGCACTCCGTTTCCTTAAACTTGTAGTATTCTTTAGTAAAAATCTCATTTTTGTGCATTTTTGGTGATATTTAAGGATATTTGTGATTCACTTGTTAGATTAGGGTTTTGTTAGTTGTGTTAGCTCTATTATGTGTTATTAGAGCTATCTTAGGCCAAGTTTTGTTTCAGTTTGCACAAAAATACCCTAAAGTTTGATTTTAGTGCAAAAGTGTGGATTTTAACTAGAAATAAGGCCCTGTAGGATCTGCTGCTACCCGAGATATTTCAGAGTGAAACTAGAGGTTACTGTAGCATGTATGGCGGGTATAGAGTGCACACACCAAACCAGGGAGCCCAATTCCCAAGTGAGGCCGCCGAAATATGCATTCTGGCCGCAAATTGCGGCCAGATGGGGGAGTTTTGGGTTAGGGTTTGGGGTGTGGGTGTCTGCTGCTATGTGGGTTGTTTTGGTATATATAGTTTTACAATATCTTTCCTGTACCAAAATCTGGAGGTGATTACCTATTTTTCCCGTATTTTCAATCTTTCGCGACACGTGTGATACGTGTGTGTGGGTTTGGGGTTTCTGCGTATCGCGACGCGTCGGAGTGGTTTCAGGAGCGTAACCACACGTTTTAGCGTATCGCGCACACGCGCGCTTGGTTCGCGGCACGAGTTACTAGTTCGGCTTTAAAGTTGCGTTTGTGTGACTTCAAGCTTACGTGTGATATATTGTGTAATTCTAGGTTCGCAGGCGAGTACGGCGGACGCCGCGCAGAAGGGGAAACAAGTTGTTGGCTATACCTAGCTAGAGACTGCGGTGAGTAGATTTCACATCTACGGGGATATCGCCGGCTTGGCGTTCTACGTCAGGGCTGATAGGACCTTATAGTTTCCTTTGTATACATCGACTATTCATGGGTACTATTTAGTGCATGCTGCATTCCATGCTATTTGGATATAAACTAGAATTGATAGAACACCGCACAATTACCAACGGTCCATGTTGCACGGGCACTATCCTGCATGTTACACACACACCGTTAGAAATTGCCATGACACTCACACTGTAGAATTTACATCGGATCATCATATTGTAGCTCATCTATATGTGACTTGACATGCTATTCATACTTGATGCCTATATCACATCGGATCATCATATTGTAGCTCATCTATATGTGACTTGATATGCTATTCATACTTGATGCCTATATCACATCGGATCATCATATTGTAGCTCATCTATATGTGACTTGATATGCTATTCATACTTGATGCCTATATTACATCGGATCATCATATTGTAGCTCATCTATATGTGACTTGACATGCTATTCATACTTGATGCCTATATCACATCGGATCATCATATTGTAGCTCATCTATATGTGACTTGACATGATATTCATACTTGATACCTATATCACATCGGATCATCATATTGTAGCTCATCTATATGTGACTTGACATGCTATTCATACTTGATACCTATATCACATCGGATCATCATATTGTAGCTCATCTATATGTGACTTGACATGATATTTATATTTGACGCACATATCATATCGGATCATTGACTTGCATTTTGGTTTGGATTACATGTGATTTCTGCATTTGGGAACCGTGGCCATTGCAAATATGTAATCATTTAAAAACCCGGTTCCCTTGATATGATATTTCGGTGCATCCGCCATGTGTTTTCTCGGTGCTAGAGTGATATATGTGAACCCGAATCGAGGAGCTGGTTGAGACCGATTACGGGTACATGGTGGACCCGGTATGGTGCCCCGGGGCGAGAACGGTTTCGCTGTGCAGTAGACGGTGGGCCTGGCAGAGGGACTACTACCTACCGGTGATTGGTTGGACCTGACAGTTATCCGGAGGGTACTGATCAGAGTCTATAGATGGATGCGGGGTGATCCGTACTGCTGGGGCCGAGGGCCGATACCGCAGACGGAGCCTGTGGGCTGACTCGGACTGACGGGGCCCGATGGATGAGGATTTGCGTGTCGATACTGGACACGAGTATTTATGATATTTGGGTGCCGATGTTGGGCACTCGGGATTCTCAAAGATGTACAGGATTTGAGGGCCGATGAGAGTGCCGGCGCCTGAGCTATGTGGGGATCTGGGTGCATTGATGGACACCGATTATATATTCCACGTTGACATCCGTGTAGATATTATATTGCCCCTGCTCAGCATTTACTATTGTACCTCATCCTGTAGTTACATTACCTGATAGAGTACTTGCATGATTATTGCACATACTGCTTATCACATATTGATATCATCTGTTGGCATATGATAGAGTAGCGCAGTAGTTGCATGCTCGCGATTACCTTTATATGTTATCTCTATTCACGAGTTGGCAACTCACCCCCGTTGTGCCACAGTGTTTGCAGGTTGCCCTTCGGAGTAGTCGCGGCAGGCTGCGGTTGCATCTTTTGACACAGATACCCCCATAGTTGGTGTACTAGCTCTTTTGCTTATAGGTGGGTTTTGTGCGGTATCTGTTATCTTTCAGTATGTACATTGTTGTATCTAGTATTCTCCATCTACCATGTACGTATTTGACTTAGAGACAGTGTGAGGACGATGATGTATTATATTTGTATTCTGGTGTCGAGCTCGTTGTGAGCCGACTGTTCCTGCAGTTTATCCTATCTGTGATGTTCCCACTTGTGGATCTTGATCTTCGCTACGGCGTCGTATATTAATATCTTGGTGATTGATTACTTAGACTTCTTATCATGTTAGTAAGTGCTTTCATTTTAAACTTATAACACTCTATACTTTCACTGGTTTGATTTCTGGGTTTTCGGTTCACTTAGTCGCGTTACGCCTGTAGACGTTACGTGGTTAAGTGCCGGTCACGGGCCAAACTTCGGGTCGTGACAAAGTTGGTATCAGAGCGTATGTTTTACCTTTCGGAGTGTAGGATGACCCTGGTATGATGGAGTAGGTAGCTGCAGCAGGGTAGCGTAGCGTGTGTATGTTCCGCGGCATACTCACGACACGGTACTCCGCCTACGCGACTTTAGGACTTGTTGATATAAAATTCCTTCTTGAGTATATAAATTCTTGAGATTCGATTTCCGTACCCTTATCGAATCCTATTGTTCCTTTCAGCCAATATGCCGCCAAAGACTACGAGGGCGCAGAGAGCGGCAGCGAGGGCCGAGATTCGAGTTGACTCGTCCGAGACGAGGACTGGTCCGGGTCGTACCCCGGTTGTGCCCGAGCAGGCTATTCCTGCCGTGACAGATCAGATTGCTATGTTAGGGGCTGGTGTGCAGGAGATACGCCAGACGATAGGATCCAGTATGCAGGAGATGCGCCAGATGATGGGATCTCTAGTTGAGACACTTCGAGCGCAGCGACCAGAGGTAGTTCCACCCGTTGCGGAGACCGTGGTGCTACCCACAGTTCAGGCAGTTGCACCTGCGACTACAGAGGTTATTACAGTATCGCTGTCAGAGTTTATGAGGCTGAAGCCTCCGGTCTTCACAGGCACCGATGTGGCCGAGGATCCACAGTCTATCATTGATAGGATGGCGCAGATATGTCGTTCACTTAGATGCCCAGATGCGAGATAGGTTGAGTTCGCGAGCTTTCGCCTGGAAGGTCTTGCGCAGAAATGGTGCGAATCAGTCGAGAAGGGTAGAGCAGCAGGTCTTCCTCCTATGACCTGGACAGAGTTCGTGGCGCTATTCCTTGCCCGCTTTCTTCCCCTGAGTGTCAGAGATGCTAGAGCACGCAGGTTCGAGTCCTTACGCCAGACGCCAGAGATGTCAGTGGCAGAGTACGATGTGCTGTTCACCGAGCTATCCGTTTATGCTCCATATTTAGTGGCTACTGAGGAGTTGCGAGTCAAGAGATTTGTCCGAGGCTTGCTTACACCCCTATTCCTTGCTATCAGCGCGCAGCATTATGAGACATACGCAGCAGCAGTAGATGCAGCATTATTAGTTGAGGAGCGCCTTGCTGAGACTTCGGCAGTTCCAGGGCCGAAGAGAGTTCGTGCAGATACGTCAGTGCAGAGATGGCCTTTCCGACGTCGTGACAGGCACCTTGCAGGTGGCAGAGATTCGAGACAAGGCCGATTGTTTAGCTCCTATTCCCAGGAGGGTCAGCGACCGTCATCGGGATGTTACCGTTGCGGGAGTTCTTATCATCGTGTGCGAGATTGTCCTGAGGTACCCCGGAGTGGGGCGGCAGCACCACATGTTACATTACCACCTTCACCACCCCAGACGGCATTGCCGATAGTACCTACCGTTACTCCGCGTCAGACGCATACACAGAGAGGTCGTGGTCGCGGAGGATTTGCTCATAGAGGACGAGGTGGCCGAGGTAGAGGGCAGCCAGCGGCCGGCAGGGGACAGTTAGTTGCAGGTGGAGGACAGGCGCGAGTTTTTGCTTTGACGCATCAGGACGCGCAGGCGTCCAATGCGGTGGTCTCAGGTATCCTTTCTGTATGTTCGGTTGATGCACACGTGTTATTCGATCCCGGATCCACGCACTCGTACGTATCCACACACTTTGTGCCGAGTTTGGGTAGAGAGTCCGGTTTGCTTGACCAGCCGCTTGTTGTGACTACTCCTGTGGGAGAGTCGTTTGTTGCTAGGCACGTGTTCCGATCCTGTACCGTCCGTATTGGCGAGAGAGAGTTGCCGGTCGATTTGGTCCTTCTCCAGATGTTGGACTTCGACGTTCTTTTGGGCATGGATTGGTTAGCCACGTGCTACGCTTCTGTTGACTGCCGCGAGAAGACAGTTCGATTTTGTTTTCCCGACGAGTCGGTTGTTGTTGTGTTGGGGGACCGTGGTGCCACCCCTCACAGTGTGATTTCTTATTTTCGCGCTGGACAGCTTTTGAGGAAGGGATGTCAGGGATTTCTCGCCTATGTTTGCGATACTAGAGCTACAGAGGTTCCGGTGGATCAGGTTCCGGTTGTTAGCGAGTTCCCTGATGTGTTGCCTGACGAGCTTCCTGGGCTACCGCCCGAGCGTGATATTTCCTTCTGTATTGACTTGGTTCCTTGCACGGGGCCTATTTCTGTACCGCCTTATCGGATGGCCCCGGCGGAACTTAGAGAATTGAAGGGCCAGTTGCAGGACTTGCTGGATAAGGAACTTATTCGACCCAGTGTTTCTCCTTAGGGTGCTCCAGTCCTGTTTGTCAAGAAGAAGGACGGCAGTATGTGTTTGTGTATCGACTACCGCCAGCTGAACAGGGTGACAGTGCGGAACAGATATCCTTTGCCACGCATCGACGATTTGTTCGACCAGCTTCAGGGGGCAGGATACTTTTCGAGGATCGATTTGCGATCGGGCTACCATCAGCTGCGGGTTCGACAGGAGGACATTCCTAGGACAGCCTTCCGCACACGTTACGGCCATTATGAGTTTTTGGTGATGTCGTTCGGACTCACCAACGCGCCAGCAGCATTTATGGATTTGATGAACCGTATTTTCCGGCCGTATCTTGATCTGTTCATCATAGTATTCATTGACGATATCTTGGTGTATTCTCGGAGTAGAGGGGAGCACGAGCAGCACCTGCAGATTACGCTGCAGACCTTGAGGGAGCATCAACTTTTCGCCAAATTCTCCAAGTGTGCCTTCTGGCTAGACAGCGTAGACTTCTTGGGGCACGTGATTACACGAGATGGTATATGTGTCGACCCGAGGAAGATCGAGGCAGTTCGGAGTTGGCCTAGACCCACGTCAGTGACGGAGATTCGCAGCTTTCTAGGGCTGGCAGGATATTACCGGCGATTCGTGCAGGACTTCTCTCGCATTGCTACACCTTTGACCGGGTTGACCCGGAAGGGAGTTCACTTCGATTGGACGGAGGAGTGTGAGAACAGTTTCCAGCGGCTACGGGCTCTACTGACTACGACACCAGTGTTATCATTGCCTTCAGGATCAGGTGGATTTGTGGTCTACTGCGATGCTTCACGAGTAGGGCTGGGGTGCGTTTTGATGCAGCATGACAGGGTGATTGCGTATGCTTCACGGCAATTAAAGAAACATGAACAGAATTACCCCACTCATGATCTGGAGATGGCCGCAGTGGTCTTTGCACTCAAGATCTGGCGATATTATCTGTATGGAGAGTCGTGCCAGATATTCACTGACCACAAGAGCTTAAAGTACATATTTCAGCAGCGAGACCTGAACCTTAGAAAGCGCCGATGGATGGAGTTAGTGAAGGACTACGATTGTGAGATCTTGTATCACCCGGGCAGGGCGAATGTAGTGGCGGATGCTTTGAGCAGGAGGCCCGGGGGTAGTCTATCCTGTTTGAGCGCAGTGCAGAGGCAGTCGTCGGCGGATTGGCAGATCTTATGCGACAGCCGGGTACAGTTTGAGTTTACGCCGATCGGAGGACAGATGGCGCATGTTCGTGCACGCCCACAGTTGCTTGACCATATACATGAGGCACAGCACAGTTATGACCGCTGTTCAGAGATCAGGACACAGATGGGACAGGGCAGATTTTCCGAGTTCGTGATCGATGATCAGGGGACACTACGATTTGGAGCTAGACTGTGCGTACCAGATGCTGAGGGATTGTGGCGCGAGATTCTTGAGGAGGCACATCGGTCGGTGTATAGTGTTCATCCCGGTTCCACCAAGATGTACCACGATATGAGAGATGTTTACTGGTGGGACGGTATGAAGAGGGACATTGCAGATTTTGTGTCGAGATGCCTGACTTGTCAGCAAGTCAAGGCTGAGCACCAGAGGCCCGCGGAAAAGCTACAGCCGTTACCCATTCCGGAGTGGAAATGGGAACAGATATCTATGGATTTCATTGTGGGTCTACCCAGGACTAGTCGAGGGTATGACTCCATCTGGGTGATCGTGGATCGTTTGACGAAGGCGGCTCACTTCCTACCGGTGAAGACGACTTTCGGATTTGCTCAGTATGCCCAGATTTACATTGATGGGATTGTACGACTGCACGGAGTTCCGACATGCATCGTGTCCGATAGAGGCACCCAGTTTACCAGCCGGCTATGGCAGAGGCTTCAGGAGGCTTTGGGCACTCGCTTGAGTTTCAGCACAGCATTCCATCCGCAGACCGACGGACAGTCAGAGCGGACTATTCAGACTCTCGAGGACATGCTCAGAGCATGCGTTTTAGACTTCGGAGGTAGCTGGGATCATCATTTGCCCTTAGTAGAGTTCTCCTACAACAACAGCTACCAGGAAACCATTCAGATGGCACCGTTTGAGGCTCTTTATGGGAGGAGATGCAGATCGCCCACCTGTTGGACGGAGCTCAGTGAGAGCAGTATCTTAGGGCCGCAGATTGTGGAGGAGACGACCGCGAAGATCCAGTTGATTCGCGATAGGATGAGAGCAGCTCAGAGTAGGCAGAGATCTTATGCGGACCGTCGTCGGCGCAGACTTGAGTTTTCTGTTGGTGATCATGTTTTCTTGAGGGTCTCCCCAATGAAAGGCGTAATGAGGTTTGGGAAGAAGGGGAAGCTTAGTCCCAGATATGTGGGCCCCTTCGAGATCCTTGAGCGTATTGGTACAGTTGCGTATCGACTAGCCCTTCCGCCCAGTTTTCCAGACGTGCACCCCATATTTCACGTTTCGATGCTCCGCAGATATCTTCATGATCCTTCCAGCACCCGACGATCCAGCTTGAGCGCGACCTTTCCTATGCAGAGCAGCCGGTGATGATCTTGGATCGGCAAGTGAAGAAATTGAGGTCGAAAGAGATACCGCCCGTCAAAGTACTTTGGCGTGGCCAGAGCGGCGAGGAAGTCACTTGGTAGACCGAGAGCGAGAAGAGGAAGAGGTATCCCCATCTTTTTGAACGTGCGTATAGTTAGATTTTTTAAATTCGGGGACCGAATTTCTTTAAGGGGGGTAGATTGTAACACTTTGGATTTCCATTGAATGTCTTTCGTGATAATTAGTGATCGTACGTGTTATTATATATATGTGTTCCTAGGATTATTAGTCATATTTAGTAGTTTTTGCATATTGGGAATTTTCTTGTGCTAGTGCACACTTGCACACCTAGCCATTTTGAGACTTAGGGTTTTTGGTATCATGTTAACCATTTTCTTGTGTTGCATGGTTGTTATTTTCCCCACCATTTTTAACCTAAACAAAACCCCATTTTATAATTCAAATCCTAATAAACAAATGAGCATGGTGTTAGGTAGAAAAAATTGACTTTTTGACCCCTTTTCTTCTCTCTTCTCTCTCTTTCCCTCATTCTGAATCCAGCAGCAATTCCACGAGCCAAAACCCCCCCATTTTTCCTCCATATTCTCTTCTCTTTTCATCCCCCTTTGATCCATACACAAAACCCTATACTTATCAATTCATTTTCTTCACAAAACCATGGAAAAGTGAGGTTTTTGAGGTGTTCAAAGGAAAATCTGCACACTAGAAGGAGAAGCTAGAACTTTTGGTGTTTTACAAGATTCTTAGAAGGTATTAACTCATATTAGCACTCCGTTTCCTTAAACTTGTAGTATTCTTTAATAAAAATCTCATTTTTGTGCATTTTTGGTGATATTTAAGGATATTTGTGATTCATTTGTTAGATTAGGGTTTTGTTAGTTGTGTTAGCTCTATTATGTGTTATTAGAGCTATCTTAGGCCAAGTTTTGTTTCAGTTTGCACAAAAATACCCTAAAGTTTGATTTTAGTACAAAAGTGTGGATTTTAACTAGAAATAAGGCCCTGTAAGATCTGCTGCTACCCGAGATATTTCAGAGTGAAACTAGAGGTTACTGTAGCATGTATGGGGGGTATAGAGTGCACACACCAGACCTGGTAGCCCAATTCCCAAGTGAGGCCGCCGAAATATGCATTCTGGCCGCAAATTGCGGCCAGATGGGGGAGTTTTGGTCAACATGTGGAATGGCTCTCCTGGACATTTGGACTTTCTTGCTAATACTCAAATTGCGGCCAGATGGGGGAGTTTTGGGTTGGGGTTTGGGGTGTGGATGTCTGCTGCTATGTGGGTTGTTTTGGTATATATAGTTTTACAATATCTTTCCTGTAGCAAAATCTGGAGGTGATTACCTATTTTTCCCGTATTTTCAATCTTTCGCGACACGCGTGATACGTGTGTGTGGGTTTGGGGTTTCTGCGTATCGCGACGCGTCGGAGTGGTTTCAGGCGCGTAACCACACGTTTTAGCGTATCGCGCACACGCGCGCTTGGTTCGCGACACGAGTAGCTAGTTCGGCTTTAAAGTCGCGTTTGTGTGACTTCAAGCTTACGTGTGATATATTGTGTAATTCTAGGTTCGCAGGCGAGTACGGCGGACGCCGCGCAGAAGGGGAAACAAGTTGTTGGCTATACCTAGCGAGAGACTACGGTGAGTAGATTTCACATCTACGGGGATATCGCCCGCATGGCGTTCTACGTCAGGCCTGATAGGACCTTATAGTTTCCTTTGTATACATTGACTATTCATGGCTACTATTTAGTGCATGCTGCATTCCCTGCTATTTGGATATAAACTAGAATTGATAGAACACCGCACAATTACTAACGGTCTATGTTGCACGAGCACTATCCTGCATGTTACACACACACCGTTAGTAATTGCCATGACAATCACACTGTAGAATTTACATCGGATCATCATATTGTAGCTCATCTATATGTGACTTGACATGCTATTTATACTTAATGCCTATATCACATCGGATCATCATATTGTAGCTCATCTATATGTGACTTGACATGCTATTCATACTTGATGCCTATATCACATCGGATCATCATATTGTAGCTCATCTATATGTGACTTGACATTCTATTCATACTTGATGCCTATATCACATCGGATCATCATATTGTAGCTCATCTATATGTGACTTGACATGCTATTCATACTTGATGCCTATATCACATCGGATCATCATATTGTAGCTCATCTATATGTGACTTGACATGATATTTATATTTGACGCACATATCATATCGGATCATTGACTTGCATTTTGGTTTGGATTACATGTGATTTCTGGATTTGGGAACCGTGGCCATTGCAAATATGTAATCATTTAAAAACCCGGTTCCCTTGATATGATATTTCGGTGCGTCCACCATGTGTTTTCTCGGAGCTAGAGTGATATATGTGAACCCGAATCGAGGAGCTGGTTGAGACCGATTACGGGTACATGGTGGACCCGGTATGGTACCCCGGGGCGAGAACGGTTTCGCTGTGCAGTAGACGGTGAGCCTGGCAGAGGGACTACTACCTACCGGTGATTGGTTGGACCTGACAGTTATCCGGAGGGTACTAATCAGAGTCTATAGATGGATGCGGGGTGATCCGTACTGCTGGGGCCGAGGGCCGATACCGCAGACGGAGCCCGTGGGCTGACCCGGACTGACGGGGCCCGATGGATGACGATTTGTGTGTCGATGCTGGACACGAGTATTTATGATATTTGGGTGCCGATGTTGGGCACTCGGGATTCTCAGAGATGTACAGGATTTGAGGGCCGATGAGAGTGCCGGCGCCTGAGCTATGTGGGGATCTGGGTGCATTGATGGACACCGATTATATATTCCACGTTGACATTCCGTGTAAATATTATATTGCCCCTGCTCAGCATTTACTATTGTACCTCATCCTGTAGTTACATTACCTGATAGAGTACTTGCATGATTATTGCACATACTGCTTATCACATATTGATATCATCTGTTGGCATATGATAGAGTAGCACAGTACGTGCATGCTCGCGATTACCTTTATATGTTATCTCTATTCACGAGTTGGCAACTCACCCCCGTTGTGCCACAGTGTTTGCAGGTTGCCCTTCGGAGTAGTCGCGGCAGGCTGCGGTTGCATCTTTTGACACAGATACCCCCATAGTTGGTGTACTAGCTCTTTTGCTGATTGGTGGGTTTTGTGCGGTATCTGTTATCTTTCAGTATGTACATTGTTGTATCTAGTATTCTCTATCTACCATGTATGTATTTGACTTAGAGACAGTGTGAGGACGATGATGTATTATATTTGTATTCTGGTGTCGAGCTCGTTGTGAGCCGACTGTTCCTGCAGTTTATCCTATCTGTGATGTTCCCACTTGTGGATCTTGATCTTCGCTACGGCGTCGTATATTACTATCTTGGTGATTGATTACTTAGACTTCTTATCATGTTAGTAAGTGCTTTCATTTTAAACTTATAACACTCTATATTTTCACTGGTTTGATTTCTGGGTTTTCGGTTCACTTAGTCGCGTTACGCCTGTAGACGTTACATGGTTAAGTGCCGGTCATGGGCCAAACTTCGGGTCGTGACATAAATGCTTCCATTTAAAATTTTAAACACTCTATGCTTTTAATGGTTTGATTTCTGGGTTTTCGGTTCACTTAGTCGCGTTATGCCTGTAGACGCTACGTGGTTAAGTGCCGGTCATGGGCCAAACTTTGGGTTGTGACACAAGCTCCTCGCGGCATCTCCGGTCTTGATCTCCTCATCGGAAAGGGCACCACATCTACGAGTCTTTTTACGGGCTACCGCTTCATCCGAAGCAACTCGGGCACGAAGTGTGCTAGCCGACGTGTCCAAGGTGTTGTAGAAAATGTTTGTGATCACTTTGTCTCTTGCATCCATTGCTTTGGATGGAGGTTAGAGGTGTTGCCATTAATGGAGATTTGAGCTAGTGAAGAAAGAGGAAGAAGAAGGAGTTTCTCTCTTTCTTTTCTTTTGTGATGTGTGTCATAAAAATGAGAGAGTGAGTTAACAATAGTACAAGACCAACCTCCTCATGGAAGCCCCTCTCTCCCTCTTCATCTCATATCACCATAAATCAATCACATTATGTGACACATGCACAAGAAAAGAGACCATGAGTCACCATTTGTGCATGTGTCACAATAAATGCACCAAATCATGATATCTAGCTCATAATATCCATATGTAAACATTAACCCAAATGTTTACAACAATAAAAAGATACGGCAACATCTAAAGTAAACTCGTGAAGGATCACAAGGATACCCCTCACCTGTATATACATACCTGCATCCGCATTCCGACTGAATACGAATGCGATGAGACTAAAGTAATCCAACAAATCTAATATTAGGATCCGGCTTAAACCAAAGCCCACTAGTATGATCCGTCCGATCATGATCCGTGCAATACCACACGTATATGATCGAACCCTGCCATATATCATACGGCCTCTACAACATTTCGCCCGAAACTTGAGAAACTGTCTGTGGGTACTCTAAAGACTCGTCAATACTTTGGCTGTGGATTTAACCACCAGCACGTCAGAGGTACTAGTCGTACGTAACGGGCTACCAGGTATTGACCAAAAGGAAGGTCGATGAGCGAACTCATCCTGACACCCTACTGAGCTTGTCAGTGACAATATCCATACAGTCAAGTCCGTTCGTCTATGAGCATCGCATGTTGGGCCTAGGGGGTTGGTAAAAGTCAGACCCCTAAAAGCGGTACAAGTCGTGTCGGGGTGTAGCCCAGAACACCCTGAGATCCTACTGGAATACCTACCAGTAAATCTCCTGCCTCGGCCGAGGGCTTTGTGTAATGGCTCTCCTAGACACAGCGCGATCTCACCCCCAATACCGGGAGAGACGAAACCCCAGCCGATCCGCTCACTGCCTCCATGTGGCTCGGGACTGTACCCAACTAAAACCTGTTTGCACGACTCCTTTGAGCCGTGGTAGGGTAGTAATCAAAGTATAGTGGGAACTCACACGAGACAAATGACGATCTTAGGTCGATTAACTAACCTGTACACATGTCACCAGAGAACTGCTATCTGACGTTAGGTATAATACCAACTAGCATGTTCCCAGCGAGACCTGTCCGGTGTACTCCTAACCCAATGAGCACCTGTATACATCTTAGGTGAACCAACTGACACCAATGGTTTGTGAGACCGGCCACCGCACCTCGTCGGGGTCTCGACTTTATACACTAGTCAACTAATGGAGTATCGATTCCCAGTCTCGAAACTCCCATGACTAGGGACCACTTTAAGGATGTGCTTATAGACCCCAGCTCCCACGTATATGATCGCCATCATACTGCTGGAAGTCAAGCAAGAATCCTAAGGGCTCTATCACGATGATAAAGATAAACCAGATAGTATACTATTCTCTATCAACGTGTAATAGTGAACTGTACACGATGATAAAGACAAACCAGATAGTATACAAAGCTTTCGAGTAAGACTGTCCGACCGGTATAGGTCCTCCCTCAATCATTGCAATCACGTGCCTGCGATTCAATAATTGACTCTGAGGGCACTATATCCAACAAGTCGCAATACTGGGCGCTGATAGTGATGAACAACTGGATAACAGGTGTGACAACCTCCTTTCGCTGCGTTCGACTAGCCTCAATCAACGATCCCATCATCTGGCGCAAATCCTGCATATCGGCCTCTAGTCTATTGATACGATCTAGCGAAGGTGGGTCAACCTGCTCCTGTACAACGGACGTATCGTCTGGGTCAGTCCTCGTCTCAGACGAGTCAAATCTAATCTCAGCTCTCGCGGCAGCTCTCTGAGCCCTCGTTGTCTTTGGCGGCATAATGGCTGAAAAGAGAATAGGATTCGATAAGGATACGGAAAACGAATCACAAGAATTCATATAATCATGAAGGAATTCCAATCAATAAGTCCTAAGGTCACTTAGACGGAGTACCGTGTCGTCAGTATGCCGCGAAAAATACACACGCTACGCCACTCTGCATCAGCTACCTACTCCATCATACCAGGGTCATCCTACACTCCGAAAGGTAAAACCTAGGCTCTGATACCAACTTTGTCACGACCCAAAGTTCGGCCCGTGACCGGCACTTAACCACGTAACGTCCACAGGCGTAATGCGACTAAGTAAGCCGAAACCCAGAAATCAAAACCATTAAAAGTAGTGAGTGTTGAAAACATTTGATGAAAACATTTGTTGAAACATTTGGAAATCTCAAGTAAAGAAATCTTTTAAGTTTAAATTATTTTATTCAAAATTTCGGCAGCACCTCCTTTGTAAAAACTAGCCCCGAAATCGGGTACAAGACAGGATATAAGTAAAATGACATACAACAAGAATAAAACATTCCCAAACGGGAGCAATCACGCCCAACGGCGGAAACAACCACAACAAGAATAGTATACGACGCCGTAGCGAAGAATGCACAATATAAGTGAAAAACAGCATAAAAGATAAAACTGCATAAATAAGACGGCTCCCACGAGTTCGACATCAAGAATACAAAATAATATATATCGTTCTCACAATTGGTCTCTAAGTCAATACATGAAATAGTAGATGGAGAGCACTAGATACAATAGAGTGTACAAATGGAAAATGAACAGATACTGCAAACCGACCTATCAGCAAAACGGCTCACACGCCAACTGCAATGGTATCCGTAGCAAAAAGATACAAGAGATAGCCCTGTCGTAGCTACTCTGAGGGTCGACCTGCAAACACTGTGGCACAACGGGGGTGAGTTGCCAACTCGTGAATAGTAGTTAACATATAAAGGTAATCGTGAGTATGCACGTACTGCGATACTCTAACATGTGCAATCAGATAACATCTAAATGATGAGCGGGGTATGCAACAATCCTGCATGGCAAATGAAATCTAATAACATCTATATGATGAGCGGGGTATGCAACAATCCTGCCAAAGTACTCTATCAGGTACTATGACTACATGACGCAATGCATAACAATGAATGCTGAGAATAAGATAAAATATCATCTACACGAATCATCATCGTGGAAAAATACCCAATGTCTACCAAATACGCCCCGAATCCTAAAACTCAGGCACCGTCCCTCTAATCGGCCCTCTAATCCGGTAAATCTCATGGAATCATGAATGCCCAACATCGGCACTCGAAAATATCATGAAATAATCGTGTCCAGCATCGACACACAAATCCTCATGTATCGGGCTCCGTCAGTCCGGATCGGCCCACGGGCTCCGTCTGCGGAATCGTCCCTCGGCCCCGGCAGTACGGGTCGGCCCGTATCCATCTCTCAACTCTGGTCAGTATCCTCCGGATAGCCGCCAGATCCAACCAATCACCGGTAGGTAGTAGTCGCTCTGCCAGGCTCACCGTCTACTGCACAGCGATCCATTCTCGGCTCAGGGTACCATACCGGGTCCACCATGTACCCGCAATCGTCCTCATCCAGCTCCTTGATTCGGGTTCACATGTCACACGTCTCAGAACCGAGAAAACGCATGGTGGACGCACTGAAATATCATATCAAGAGAAACCGGGTTTTCAAAACAGTGCATATTTTCTTAAAATACTACCACGGTTCTCAAATCCAGAAATCATACGAATCCAAAACTCAACGCGTAAATCCATGCAATGTGGCGTATGCCATTAAGTGTAAAAAGAGAAACCGCTGTTTAAAATGGATCCTGTTTTGAGATTATCTCATGCGGTCCCTATTTCTTAGAAATGAAAGACAATATCATCCATGTATGTGACATATGTATGTATATAGGTATGGATGTGCAAGTGGATATATACACAAATATGAGTGTACCAATGTATATGTGTACTAATATGGATATACAGTGTCTATGTGCGCAAGTATGGATATATCAATGTATGTGTGCACCAATATGGATATACAAAGTGTATGCGCGCAAGTATGGATATATCAATGTATGTGTGCACCAATATGGATATACAATGTGTATGTGCGCAAGTATGGATATATCAATGTATGTGTGCACCAATATGGATATACAATGTGTATGTGCCCAAGTATGGATATATCAATGTATGTGTGCACCAATATGGATATACAATGTGTATGTGCGCAAGTATGGATATATCAATGTATGTGTGCACCAATATGGATATACAATGTGTATGTGCCCAAGTATGGATATATCAATATATGTGTGCACCAATATGGATATACAATGTGTTTGTACACAATATGGATATATCAATGTAGTATATACGCAAGCATGAATGTACAGTATATATGGTTCGTAGCAATCCTATAATGCAAGTGTCATGGCAATCACTAACGGTGTGGGTGTAACATACAATTAGTGCTCGTGCAGCTTGAACCGTTAGTGACTGTGCGGTGTTACATAACTACTGTATCTATATGCAACAAGGGACGGGTATGCTACAACAGTACATATGCAGAAGCAATATATATATAAATATACATACGCGACTACAATATCCTATCAAGCCCTGACGCCTAACGCTATACGGGCGATTTCCCAGTATATGTTAAATCTACTCACCGTGGTCTCGTGCTAAGTGTAGCCGAATACTCGCTTCCCTTTCTTTGTGGCGTCTGACGTACCCGCCTACGAACCTAGAAATTACACAAGGAATACGCATAAGCTAAAATCCTGCAAAAACGCGATATTAAAACTAAACGAGATATTCGCATCGCGAACTAAACGCGTGTCTATACGCAACGTGTGTGCATACGTCAAAAACCACCGCGGCACGCTGTGGCACACAGCGACACGCTGTGGCACACAGCACACCAACTCAACTCGTATCGTACGTGTCGCGCAAGTCCCGCTACGCTAATTATAGGTAACGGGTCCCGGATTTCATCTGGAGCAAAAATAAGAAAAACAAACAAGACCAAAGCCCTTACAATACCTACAGACAACTACCTGCAAAAACTCAACAATTTCTACAAAAATTGGGCCGGCCACCATAGGGGTCATTTCGGCCAATTTCAGGTGAAAAAGGCCCAGGTTTCTACACTATATTCCTAGCACAATTCATAGCCTAATATATATGTTTTCTTACTAAAATTACTAACCAACATACAGCAGATTCTACGTATCTTAAAGTTTAGTTTAAAATGTTTTAAAACACTTAGTTTGCAAAATTATGGTATTTTGTGAAATTAGATGAAATTACAAGAGTTTAGTGATATCAACAGCACAAATTAAAGCTAATCTAACCGTAACGTTTTGAAAATCGTTTCGGTGAAATTTCGAAAAATCGGTAAAATAAGTGGGGTTTTGTAAAAAGTCAAAATATAACTATCTTTATTATAAAATTAAAAATACATATTATAGCTATGAAATTACTACTGTTTAATGTTTATTGAGCCGCTGGTAAAATTTCTGGTTTTCTGAAAAATTTTCCGAATTTAATTAATTTTAATATTACTTTAAACCGGTAAGAAAAATACATTAAATTAGCGATAAATACAAATTTAAATGGGATAATTTTTATCCTTAAAATCATGTTAATTAAAATCTAGTAGTAATATAATTTTTTAGTATTTTATTTCAAGTTTTAATTGGTTTTTATTATGGAAAACAAAAATATAATTATTTTGAACTAAAACTTGCAAATATGGTATTGTGGGGGTTCTTTTTGCATAGAATTTTTTTGTAAAGTCTCTCACACTCACCCTCACTCCCCTTGGCTGGCCCGACACTATTGTATCACCCCAAGAATTTTCTTTCCCTCTTTTTGACCTTAAATCATGTGAAGAAATGGTGTAAAAAGTTTTTTTTTATATATATTAAAAGGGTAGGGGTATTATGGTAATTTGTGAGGGCATTGACCTTGGAATTTCCACACAAATCCCCTCACCTCTCCCTCTCCTCTCCTCTGGCCGAAATTCTGCACCTAATTCCCCCCATTTCACCACCTTATCTTATCTCCAAAATCCTTAAAAAACTTCTTCAAAAATCAAGTAAAATCTCACCGAAATCAAAATCCAACTCTTACCCATTTCTCATTTGCCTATCTAGCATGGATCTAAGGAACAAGATTTTAATGTAGGAGGCTATGGGTGCTTATGGATCTTCAAATGTTTTGGGTATAATTTCTAAATCTTTTGCTTAATTTGTTAGTTAATTCCTTAAAGCTAATTTATTTAAGTGTAAATTAGGCTTTTGTTGCAAGTTTGGAAATTCTAGAAAGGGATTGAATGAAAGTTAGGGTTTTGTGAATTTGGTGTATGGTTGTGTGTTGTAATTAGGCCCTTATGACATGTTAAAACAAAGTTTGTAGCTAGTTGTTAATTGTTAGTTTAAAAATTATGATAATTACGCTAATTTACTAGCTAGGTTTTTAAAATTGGTTAAATAATTGGGTTTAAAAATGTAATTAGGTTTTTCATGACTTCATTAACATTATAAAGTGTAGTTTAATACTTTAGTTCATGGAAATCCAAGCTAAATTGTTGTTGTGCATTTTTGCTATAAAATTGTTAAAATTGGGTATATTGTGAACTAGAATTTTGGGGTTAATGAAATTTAATGAGATTAAATTGTGGAAATTATTTTTATGACTTATTTGAGATGTTTAATAAGTATTATGGCCGCTAGATTTGTTTACACGTCGGGTTTTGTACTAAAACGTGTAATATTTGCTTACTAGATTTTCGGAAAAATAGCTTTTAAAGTGAGTTCGGGGTTTTTATGAATTTTAAACTATTTTATAGTATAGTTAGTGCTTGTGATCGTGCAAATGAGTGTGTTTGGGTTTTTCTCGATGGTTTGGCGTTTGTACGCCGACGTCGAGGGTTTTTGGGTTGATTTGTGAAAGCAGCCATAGGTTTTGACCTATATGGGATTCGTGTGTCGTTTTAGTAATGAGTCGGATTTTAATGCGATACGGTGCGTTATGATATGTAGGTACCCTTACGAAGATTTCGAGACGACAAGCAAGCGCGTGGCGACGTCGGCACCGGCGAGCGAGGACCAGGTGAGTAGATTTATATCTACGGGGAGGAGTCGGGTGGATGGCGTATAGCACCCCCGCAGTTCGTGGTGATATATACGAATACGTATACACAGGTATATATTGATTATATATTGTTGAGTGTATTGGTTAAAGATAGATTTTATGTGTGATTGGATATGTTTAGTGTTGCGAGACCCTAGAGTAGAGGTTGCACCACATTTACACACATACCCATACTTGTATACATTCTTCTTTCATATGTGCTTATATGGGGTTATATTGTTATGTGTTCACATATGTATGGGACTATGTGTTCACATACTGGATTTGAGGATGATACTTGGGATTGAGATGAGTCGATGAGATTTGATTCGAGATTATGATATCGGTGATATGGCAGGATTCGTACTTTAGATATGTCCTGATGTTTATAGCGGATCTTTGGACGACGATACCATGTGAATAGTGATATGCATAGAATGGTTGAGTATGATATTGGCCCGTACCCAGATTTGGGGATGCCGTACGACGGATTTACGTACGAGCTATATATTGATGTTTGATCCGCACTCTTGACTTGGGATATCTGATTATAGATATGGTATCGGATATGATGTTATTGAGGCGGGATCACCGACTAATATATATACAGGTATGTATATGTATCGACTCAGATGTTAGGCGGTTTCCTTACCTGTAGTTCAGCTTGTTAGTTCAGCCATATAGTTTAGTGTAGTTATTAGACTAGATTAGACTCATACCTATTTCAAAACTAACGGATCGTAGGTATTTTAAAAGACAGGTCAAGGGATTCTACGGATATTTCAAACGAAGTATCTTTTCTTAAAAACACCGTAGCCCTTATTTTCAAAACACCGCGATTCGTGTTATTTCAAAAGGCACTACTGTTGAATTATAGTATCATTGTGTTTAGTATTCAGCTCCCGCTCATTATTGCTGTTCGCTCCGCATCGCATACTTATATTATAATTTCTTATTGCATTGTTGATATCATACTGTTAGGACACCAGCACCATTACCGATGATGCGTATGTACCACGTACACTGACTTGCCGGCTCACACACATCTTCATCGGTAATTGTCATGTCATGTACACCTTAGAAAATATTATTGCTTGACTTAGCTTGTTAGTTAGTAATTTGACATGATATTAGTGTACCTGCTTTACATATGCCAGCTTAACATTGTAGTTATTACTTGTCACTTCATGCATACTGTTATTCATTGTTATGCTGCATTCATGGTTTTACATGCTATTGATGATTTGGATTCGGATTTCCATGAGATTTTCTGGATTTGGGCGGGGGAAACCGTAAAACTTATATAAACTGCTTTCTCTCTTTTTAAATAAAAAGTGCGGTTTTTCCCATGATGTATGAGTCGTCCACCATGAGTTTGCTGATAGATTTCGAGACCCGATTCGAGGAGTGGAAGAACCGTTTCGGGTACATGGTGGGCCCGGTGCGGTAACCCGTGGCAAGAGGATCGTGTTGTTGACGTTGAGCCTGGCAGGGGAGCACTACCGACCGGTGATTTTACCAGACGTGTCGGATATCCAGAGGATACCGTCGTGGTCTTGAGATTGATGGTAGGGGCTGGTCTGGACTAACGGCGCCCTAGATAGTGAGATTGAGATATTGAGGTACAGAGATTGCGACACAGAGATATCGAGATATTCGGATATTTGTTTTGTGTCGATGCTAGGCACTGTTTATGCTGATTATATTATGATACCTCGTTTTAAAAAGATACAGAAATCTCACTAATTTATGAAAGCAGTTTTCTTCAGTACATGCATTCTGTTTCATGCATTCATACATCATCCATATAATATATTGCTACCTGAGGCACTGATACAGGCACATGGGATTACACTCGAGTTAGATATGTACCCTAGCCTTTGTTATAGGCTGCATGTTATATATTTGAGGATATATTATGATCGTTGACCTAGGATTGCGTTGTTCATGCGGTTTCTGTTGGTAGATATTTTTCTACTCACGAGTTGGCAACTCACCACCGTTGTGCCACGGTTTCTTTTAGGTTTTGCTGTATAGGTTTCATTATGGCTTTGCTGGCACAGCTTCTATCGGTGACTTGCTAGTAGGTGGGTTTATTGGTATCGTACCCATCATATTACTTTGTATAATATTATTCAGTTGTATCTAGTAAATTCCATCAACCAAACATGTATTTATTTCTGAGATAGAGACCAGTGATGTTATTCTTTCGACCTTAGAGTCGCGCATTGTATTTCTGTGGATTTCTTGTTGCTTTGAGTTTTGATCCTCGCCCTTGGCGTTGTATATTATATTGCTTGTGTGGTTGTGACCGTCGATTGACGAAGAGCTAGCTCCCGCTTGGGGATACCTTTTATTGATTTCGTATACTATTCATGTTGTATCCCGTTTGGGGGCCAGTTTTTACAAAGGTGACTCTGCCGAAATTTTCAGTAAATATTTGATGTTTTTTAAAAACGTATAATTCGGCTTATGCTATTAAAACTACTTGATTTAAATTGGTTTTCCTTCACTCTACTACTTTTCTTGGTTTGTATTTCTGGGTTTTCGGTTTACTTAGATTACGTACGCCTCGAGACGTTTCGTAGTTTAAGTGCCGGTCATGTTCCGTACTTTCGGAACGTGACAAATTTGGTATCAGAGCGTTAGGTTTTACCTTCGGAGCGTAGGATAACCCTTGGTTGATGGAATAGGTGACTAAAGTAGAGTGACGTACCGTGGGTATGTTCCACGGCATACTTACGACACGCCACTCCACTTAAGGAGCCTTAGGATGTACATTTCTTTGCACAGTATTATATTCATTCCGATCTAGCCTCATCAGTACCAGTTATGGTTTTGCTGCCACGATTATGGGCAGGGAAAGCTACGGCTAGAGTTGCGGTCAGCACGAGCTCGTTACGAACGAGGACTGACCAGAGCATAATTCCGGCGACACACGATTGTAGAGATGTGTCTATTGATTGTGCTTTCGCGCCACGAGCGTTGGATGGATCGCTGTATGAGATTAGTTGGACGTGCCGATCAGCACTAGAGGATTGAGCCACTGACAGAGGCCAGCCAGATTTTGATGACCGTTGGTGTATTGCTTACTCATGATGATTGAGGCACTGTTTAGTGTGCGGACGAGTGAGCCAGTTATTGTTGCGAACGACGAGATATCGCCCCAGATGTTGGAGCTATTGCAGTACGAGTTGTACTAAGAGATGATAAAAGGTCGCTAGTCACCCGGGGATGAATGACTAAGACATGTAGTTCGTTCGCTACCCCGATGCGAGGTCATCAGATAGATTGATTCCAGCTAGAGACGACTTTACGCGGAGACGTTGAGAGTCGACAGAGACGATCGAATGTCAGCAACCTATTATTCCAAGTTTAATGTATTCGGAAAGACATGCAGACAATTCTATGGACCCTCTAGAAGAATGAAACCCTAACTCGACTTAATGATCGTGTGAAAGCCTTTGAACCTTAGGGTTTGCGGCAGTTCCGCGGCGCCATTAGTGAGGCTTGGGTTTGCCCTTCTACGGCTGGACCATCGATGGTGTGGTATGTACTCGATACCGTTAAACTGCACCCAAGATGTTGAGCTCTTGGGGGATTACGAGGTTTTGACGAATCGATCAAATGGTTCGACTTCATTAGGATGCCAGGTGGTGAGACGCATTCTTGGGAGACTCCAGATACGAGGATAGCCGTTGGAGCTCAGTCCATGCAGCCACGACGAGACGAGCCCGAAGCAGTCGACATTAGAGAAAAGCGGAGTAAGAGGTTCGTACGAGATCTTGATGAGACGACGTTCCACTCCGTCGACATCAGAGATGCGATACGCATGCCGAGGCATTGTACTTGGATATACCTTCCAGAAGGAGTCGCGATGAGTATGCAGCCGTTCCGGAACAAGAAACAGATATAGTAAAGGACGATGACTTCCGGACAGTTCGGCAGAGACGAGATTTGGGAGAGGTCTCGACATGACCTTTCTGGAATGAATTACGAGAAGACTAGGACCCAGGAGTGGTCATGTTGTGCACGCCGGCAGGCCAGGGTTAAGGATCGTCGACGAGACATGCTATGAGTGACCACGACAGTTGGCCAGAGGTTCTTAGAGGAAGTACTTGAGCGGGGACTATCCCGCCATATTTGATTTCGGTATTTTGGGCGATCTATTCGCTGTAAGTCCATGCTACCTCTCCCGGTACTTTCGGGCATGCGGAATTTGGTAAAAAACGATTTTTATAGAGGTGGTAACATGGAATTATAACCCGGATCTTTGTTAAACATCTAACTAACAACCTAACTACGAGTTGCTAACTACTCGGTTAGGGGGTTATACCTTTCTTGTCTTGAACTCCTTCGTCTTCAAACTCCGATGGTGGTCCGGATCTGCTTCTTCCCGTCGTCTCCTTACGCCGAAGATAGATCCACCTGAAAGCTCCAACCTTTGGCTCCTTCTTCAAACTTTGAAGAAACTAGTTCGCTCGGTTTGCTAAACCTTGTGAACTAGAGTGAGTAGAGAAGAGTTTGTATGGGATTTTATCTATGGTTCTTGATTCTCAACTCATGAGACAAGAGAACCATAGAGTCAAGAGAGGGAGCAAGAGGAAGAGGGTGAGAGCAAAAACAAGAGAGAGAATGAGCAAGTAAGAATGAGCCTCTCTTTTTCCTTTCACCCTCTCATAATCCAAAACAATGATAACTCATCATACCAATCAAGTGTTATGTGATGGTTGAAGCAACCATAACCATATCATTTCATGCACTCATTTTGCACAAATGAGCAAGCAAGCAAAAGTCTTTGCCATGAAATGATGGCTATGGTTATCATGATGGTCAACTAGTCAAGCCTAGTCAACCGGTCAACAAAGTCAACAAGTCAACAAAAGTCAACAAGTCAACAAGTCAACAACCATGTCACCATAATACTTAATTAATATAATTGTTAATCATATATCATATTCTCATTAGGGTTGAGCAAAAAGTCAATAGTCAACTGTCAACGGTCAACAACCCTAATGAGAATCCTCTGCCTCTGTCTCCCCGTCAACTGTGCATACAGACCCGCATCCGCGTTTCGTGGAACACGAATGCATACTGGATAAATCCAATCCCAAAAGGTACACTAGGATCTGGCTTAAACCAAAGCCCGCTAGTGTAAACTGTCCGGACACTGTACGTGCACAAGTGCACGGATGTGACCGAACCCTGTCGCAAAACCATGCGACCTCTACTCTTTTGCCTAAAGGCGAAAAGCTTTCTGTGTGGGACTCTAAAGACTCGACACTACGCTGGCAGTGGGTTTAACCACAGACCGCAAGCGGCACTAGCTGTGCGTAACGGTCCCCAGGTAATGCCGACAAGAAGACTGACGAGGCGAAACCCATCTGAACTCCTACTGAGCCTGAATGTGACAATCTCCGTACAGTCCGGTCAGTTCGTCTGATACATCGCATGGCGGGCCTAGGGGGCGGTAAACGTCAGTCCCCCAATAGCGGTACAAGTCGTGTCGGAGTGAAGCCCAAAACACCCTGAGATAACACTGGAAGCCTACCAGTATATCTCGTTTGCCCTGGCCATGGACTACTCGTGTAATGGCTCTCCTAGACACAGCGCGATGTCAACCCCCAATACCGGGAGAGACGAATCCTGTCTAACCGTCACTGCCTCCAAGTGCTTCGGGACTGCACCCAACTACCACCTGTTTGCACGACTCCTTTGAGCCGTGGTAGGGCAGTAATCAAAGTACAGTGGGAACATACTCGAGGCGAAGTGACAGTGTCAAGTCAGCGGACTAAGCTGTACTCATGTCACCTGGGAACTGATAACTGACGATAGGCATAATACCAACTAGTCAGTTCCCGACGAGTCCTGTCCAGTGTACTCGTAACCCAACGAGCACCCGCATACTCTCTCAAGTACGACGTACTGATGGCTGTGGGACAGACCATCTCCCACACTGGGATGAGAAGCGCACACGCTAGTCTACTCCGGAGTATCGTTGCCCTGTCTCGATAGTCCTGCGACCAGGGACCTGCATAAGGATGTGCTTATAGATTACTCAGCCCCACTAGTGTGACTGCCATCACAACGCTGGTAATCAAGCAAAGATCCTAAGAGCTCCACTAATGTGTATAGGCGATATACTAAAATAAACACATGTACACATTGAAGTAGAAACAAACCAAGTAGCATACTACTATTTTGAGCAAGATTGTATATACAAGGTGAATATCCCAAGCTTCCATTAAGTAATATACAAACTAGTATGATACAGTAATGGCCTCTAGGGCATATACACTAACAATCTCCCACTTGCACTAAGGCCATGTACTGGCGTATCGAAGACCTATCATCTTGATCAGCCGCTCGAACTGAGTCTGGGGCAAGGCCTTGGTGAATGGATCTGCAGTGTTATCTTTTGAAGCGACTCTCCGAACCTCGATCTCCTGGCGATCCACGATCTCCCTGATCAGGTGATACCGCCTCAAGATGTGTCTGGATCTCTGATGGGACCTGGGTTCCTTCGCTAAAGCTATAGCCCCGTTGTTGTCGCAATACAGAGGTATTGGATCAACAATGGACGGAACCACCTGAAGCTCTTTCAAGAACTTCCTTATCCAGACAGCTTCTTTTGCGGCATCAGATGCAGCGATCTATTCCGCTTCCATCGTCGAGTCTGCAACGGTTTCCTGTTTGGAACTCTTCCAACACACCGCCCCTCCATTGAGGGTAAAGACAAAACCCGACATGGACATGGAATCATCCTTGTCACTCTGGAAGCTGGAGTCAGTAAAGGCCTCGATCTGGAGGTCTTTTCCGCCATACACCAAGAACATCTCCTTAGTCCTTCTCAGGTACTTGAGAATGTTCTTTACCGCTATCCAGTGTTTCTCCCCAGGGTTTGACTGATACCGGCTTACCACACTCAGTGCATAAGCTACATCCGGTCTGGTACACAACATCGCATACATTATAGAGCCTACCGCAGAAGCGTAGGGTATAATAGACATGCGATCCCTCTCCAAATCAGTCTTGGGAGACATCTCTTTAGAGAGGGTGATCCCATGACAAGCCGGTAGGTTACCGCGCTTGGAATCTTCCATATTGAATCTTTTCAGTATGGTGTCGATGTACATGGACTGTGAAAGTCCTAATATCCTCTTGGATCTGTCATGGTAGATCCGGATACCCATAATGTATGAGGCATCACCCAGGTCTTTCATGGAGAACCTGTGTGACAAGAACCCCTTGACAGATTGTAGCATAGGAATGTCATTTCCTATTAAGAGAATGTCATCCACGTATAAAACGAGGAATACTACAGTTATCGCTACAAATCTACTATAGATGCATGGTTCATCTGGATTTTTGATAAAGCCAAATTCTTTGACCGTCTCATCAAAACATATGTTCCAACTTCGCGATGCCTGCTTTAGTCCATAGATGGACTTAAGCAACTTGCACACCTTTCCGCTTCTCCCACTCTGAATGAAACCCTCTGGCTGGTCCATATAGACACACTCCTCTAAATTTCCATTTAGAAAAGCTGTCTTTACGTCCATCTGCCAAATCTCATAATCGTGGAAGGCAGCAATGGCAAGAAGGATCCGAATGGATTTCAGCATGGCTACTGGAGAAAAGGTTTCGTCATAGTCCAAGCCAGGTCTTTGACGAAAACCCTTTGCTACCAGCCTAGCTTTATAGGTCTTAACCTGTCCATCTACACCAATCTTCCTTTTGAAGATCCACTTGCATCCTACGGGTTTTACCCCGTCTGGAGCAATGTCCAACGTCCATACCTTGTTGGTGTACATGGACTCCATTTCGGTCCGCATTGCATCCAGCCATTTCACTGAGTCAACGCTCTGAACGGCCTGCTGGAAGCTAGTAGGCTCATCATAATCTATGATGCAATCCTCTCTATCCCCGTCTATGAGAAAACCGTAGTATCTCTCGGGCGGATGAGTCTACCTACTACTCCTGCGGAGCGGCGTAGGAATGTCCTGTTCTTTCGAACCCTCTGGTTCCACTAAACTTTCAGTAATAGTCCGTGGTTCTGGAATTTCTTCCAGTTCTACTGCGCTCCCACTAATTTCCTTTTCTAAGAACTGGTGTTCTAGAAAGTGGGCATGACGAGAAACAAGAACATTTTGTTCCTCTTCGCAGTAGAAGAAATATCCCTTGGAATTCTTTGGATATCCCACAAACTTGCACTGTACTGAGCGTGCCTCGAGCTTGTCCGCATGCTGCTTTTTGACAAAAGCTGGACTTCCCCATGTCTTAATGTGATTAAGATGGGGCCTCTTCCCACACCACATCTCAAATGGTGTGGTAGGCACAGTCTTAGTGGGAACTCGGTTCAAAAGGTATGCAGCTGATTCTAGCGCATACCTCCAGAATGATCGCGGTAACTCAGCGTTACTCATCATGGACCGTACCATATCCAATAGGGTCCGGTTCTGTCTCTCCGATACACCGTTATGTTGCGGGGTGTATGGAGGAGTAAGCTGAGAGAGAATACCATTCTCTTTTAAATAGTCCAGGAACTCGGCACTTAAGTATTCTCCACCTCGATCCGATCTTAGAATCTTAATACTTTTGCCGGTTTGTTTTTCCACTTCATTCTTATACTCCTGGAATTTTCCAAAGGCTTCGGACTTATGTTTCATTAAGAAGACATAACCGTACCTTGAGAAGTCATCCGTAAAAGTAATGAAGTAAGAATAACCGCTTCGCGCATGTGTAGACATTGGACCGCACACGTCACTGTGTACGAGTCCCAAGAGCTCGCTCGCTCTTACTCCATGTCCAGTAAACGGAGTCTTTATCATCTTTCCTTTGAGACAGGATTGACAAGTGGCATACGATTGATATTCGAACGCATTCAAATATCCTTCTGTATGTAACTTCGTCAACCTTCTCTCATTGATGTGACCCAGTCTACAATGCCATAAGAAAGCCTGATGGATTTCTGGAGACATTCTTTTGTGTGTATTCTGGACATTGAAAATTTGTGGTTGGTTTAATACGTATATTCCATTACTCAATGTACCTGACCCAATCAAAACTTGATTAAGGTGAATGTTTACAACATTACTTACAAACGCAAATTCATAACCTTCTTTAGAAACTAAAGATACAGAAATGATATTACAAGTTGCGTTGGGTACAAAAAAGCAATTACGCAAAACCAAAACATGTCCATCTGACATTCCCAAGTGATAGTCCCCCACGGCTTTAGCATCCTTGCTAGCTCCGTTCGCAACTCTGAGGGTCATGTCACCTGCCTTCAAAACCCTACAGTTTCTCAACGCCTGCAAAGAATTACAGATATGAGATCCTGATCCGGTATCCAATACCCAGGAAGTAGAGTTTATTAAAAGACAGTTTTCAATAACATACACACCTGAAGCTGAAGCTGCAACCTGCTTCAATTCCTGTGTTCTGGCTTTCCAAGCCCTGCAATCATTCTTCCAGTGACATTTCTTATGACAATAGATGCATTCTTCTTTATCCACAAGCTGCGCCGCTTTCTTTGTTGCTTTTGCTTTTCCCTTCGTATCCACTTTACTAACACCGCCCCTTGGTTTGGCGGGGGCTTTCTTCTTCTTTCCCTTGGCTTTCGCCTTGGTCCTAGAAGAAGATGATCCTCCTACAAACAAAGTGGATGTTTTCCTACTTTTCTGTAGGGTGCCCTCTGCGCTCCTCAGCATGTTGAGGAGCTCTGAAAGTTCAACCTCTTTTTCTTGTAAGTTGAAGTTCAGTATAAACTGGGCGTAAATGGAAGGAAGGGACTGGAGAACTAAGTCTGTATAGAGCTCACTCTCCAATGTGGTTCCTAGGTCCGCGAGCTCCTCAATGTAGCCGATCATCTTTAGCACGTGCTCTGCTACTGATGATCCGACGGCCATCCTTGCCCAAAATAACTTTTTCGACGCTTCGTATCTTGCGATACGAGATTGCTCTCCATACAGTTCTTTTGTATGGAGAAATATGGATTCAAGGTCCATATTCTCGTGCCTCCTCTGATGTTCGTTGTCCATCGAGGCAAGCACGAGGCACTTGGCCTTCGCGCTATCAATCTCCCAAGTCTTGCGGATTTCCTTATCCGCGACGTTGGAAGTGGGACCAGGGACAGGGGGAGCTTTGGTGGTAAGAAGATACCCCAGCTTGTCGTAAGTGATTGACATTTTGACATTCCTGAGCCAATCTTTGTAGTTTGGCCCTGTCAGTATGCTTTTATCTAGAAGTAACTTAAGTCCAGTCATTTCGATTGGTCGCTGCAATTAGGAGAGAGAAGAAGAAATACTTAGCATGATGCTCTTGCAAGTTTAGAGTGGTTTTTAGTTTGTCTAAACAGGATGGCTCCCACTGTTTCTCGAATCCCTCTTTAAAACCAAAAAGGAAGAATTAGTCAGGGTCAATCCCACCGCACAATACTTGCTTAACCGTTCAGCCAGGCCAGTGTCGGTACTTCGAGGGAGGTTTTCCAACGCTTTCGCAAAGTTCCTTAATTCAAGAACCTCTTTTCCCTGGGGGCGTAGCCCCGCTAACACCTTTCTAGGCACCTACTAGGTTTATAGCATTGATCGATTAGTGAGAAATTTCCCGAGGAGTAGCATATACTCACAGTAGGATCGGGATCCAAATATCATCGCGTGACGAAACTGAAGGAATCCTACCAGAATCATCACGCTCCAAATGGTATGCAATACTAGCAAGTTTCAGTTCTTTTGAAACTCCCGATGTGGATTTTTGCCCCATGCTCTTATGACCTTGACTTTGGCCAAAATATCATAAGTCACATGTCAAGTTATGCCCGTCATTATCCAGGTTAATTTGGATCCACCCGTACCCACCCTTGACTTTGGCCAAAATGGCAGTACGACTGTCCCAAACCAACGCATCTATCTATGCTACACATGAATACCCAATAGCTACCAATCACTATGCCTTGACTTTGGCCAACATGCATAGCTTGAATACTATTGACCATTTATGCGAAACGACGGAGGGCTACGAATGGTTTTGGCGAAACCGTGAACGTAGTGAACTTGATTTAGTCGATGGAACGAGATAGCTTTTAAATGGAGTGGCTCAAACTCCGCATTTTAAAAGTTTGTTTTGAAAAGAACCGAGTGGTTTTTCGAAAGTGTTCCAACGACTTTTACATGGTTTATTTTCTTGCATTAGTTCTTTTAATGCGCGATATTCTTGCATTAGTTCTTTTAATGCGTCCCATCATTTAATCCTACCATTGCAGAAAACAACCAAAATATGACGTACGCTTATGCCATTCGCATTCGCCATGGGGCCCCGTCATTACCCGTTAGGTTACTTAACTAACGACAGAGCGGGGGCTGGGCTAGCACGGCTGTAAAACATAAGCAACGCCTAAATAATATCATATATAGATATACTGCAATGATAAACATTTCAGATCACAGATGAACACATTGGATATACTAGGAACCTGCAATTCGTACGAGCCTGTAACGAAAAGTAGATTACACGGTCGCGGTGAATAGCCAATACCCCACCCAAGACCCCTACGGGTGCGGCAAACTACCCGCCAAGTACCCGAAGCGAAGCAACCTCCCTCATCCCCGTGAGTAGGCCACTCGGCACTTCCGCATACCTGGTAGTTTGTGCACCCCCTCCATGGGTCTATCCTAGGAGCAAAAACAGTAAAAAGAAATTATACAATGACGGCTACAACCCCGACCCGGTTGTGCGGCCATATAAATAATTATTACATCAATTTACAAATTTACATGAATTGAAAGAAAAGAAAAACTCTCATCTCACAACCCCCGGCTATTCACCCGCGACAATCCAACATATTCATATACACATTCCAGCAACATTACAGATCACAGATTTGTATAACCCCCACTAATCGACATATAGCGATTAGTAGACGTTCAATACAAATATCACATTACAGAAAAACCCGTTAGCTTAAGTCTTTTAGAAGTTCGATCAAAAATACGGATTTTCGGGACCCCAAAAATAAAATTTTCATTCTGGAAAATCTGGGCAGAAAACACATATATCAAAAATCCCAAAACAACCCCAGAATAACACTGCACCAAAGATGGACCTCGGCCGAGTCAACTCGGCCGCGGATCCGCGGCGGGAGCGTGCTCCCGCCGCGTTTCTGCGGCTCTTTGACTCGATCGTTGGACCAAATTTGGTGGTTATTCTAATAAAACCCTGAGCCGATTTTAGAGATGAAAATAATCAACTTTTGAACAGAATCAAAATCGACAGAAACTTGAAATTGTCGGGTTCGTTTTCGGGACTTTTTCTTTGATCGATATTCTAGTTACTTGCTAACATGTTAGATAGAGTTTAACTAGGCTCTGATACCACTGTAAGTCCATGCTACCTCTCCCGGTACTTTCGGGCATGCAGAATTTGGTAAAAAACAATTTTTATAGAGGTGGTAACATGGACTTATAACCCGGATCTTTGTTAAACATCTAACTAACAACCTAACTACGAGTTGCTAACTACTCGGTTAGGGGGTTATACCTTTCTTGTCTTGAACTCCTTCGTCTTCAAACTCCGATGGTGGTCCGGATCGGCTTCTTCCCGTCATCTCCTTACGCCGAAGATAGATCCACCTGAAAGCTCCAACCTTTGGCTCCTTCTTCGAACTTTGAAGAAACTAGTTCGCTCGGTTTGCTAAACCTTGTGAACTAGAGTGAGTAGAGAAGAGTTTGTATGGGATTTTATCTATGGTTCTTGATTCTCAACTCATGAGACAAGAGAACCATAGAGTCAAGAGAGGGAGCAAGAGGAAGAGGGTGAGAGCAAAAACAAGAGAGAGAATGAGCAAGTAAGCATGAGCCTCTCTTTTTCCTTTCACCCTCTCATAATCCAAAACAATGATAACTCATCATACCAATCAAGTGTTATGTGATGGTTGAAGCAACCATAACCATATCATTTCATGCACTCATTTTGCACAAATGAGCAAGCAAGCAAAAGTCTTTGCCATGAAATGATGGCTATGGTTGTCATGATGGTCAACTAGTCAAGCCTAGTCAACCAGTCAACAAAGTCAACAAGTCAACAAAAGTCAACAAGTCAACAAAATCAACAAGTCAACAACCATGTCACCATAATACTTAATTAATATAATTGTTAATCATATATCATATTCTCATTAGGGTTGAGCAAAAAGTCAATAGTCAACGGTCAACAACCCTAATGAGAATCCTCTGTCTCTGTCTCCCCGTCAACTGTGCATACACACTCGCATCCGCGTTCCGAGGAACACGAATGCATACTGGATAAATCCAATCCCAAAAGGTACACTAGGATCTGGCTTAAACCAAAGCCCGCTAGTGTAAACTGTCCGGACACTGTACGTGCACAAGTGCACGGATGTGACCGAACCCTGTCGCAAAACCATGCGACCTGTCGCAAAACCATACGACCTCTACTCTTTTGCCTAAAGGCAAAAAGCTTTCTGTGTGGGACTCTAAAGACTCGACACTACGCTGGCAGTGGGTTTAACCACAGACCGCAAGCGGCACTAGCTGTGCGTAACGGTCCCCAGGTAATGCCGACAAGAAGACTGACGAGGCGAAACCCATCTGAACTCCTACTGAGCCTGAATGTGACAATCTCCGTACAGTCCGGTCTGTTCGTCTAATACATCGCATGGCGGGCCTAGGGGGCGGTAAACGTCAGTCCCCCAATAGCGGTACAAGTCGTGTCGGAGTGAAGCCCAAAACACCCTGAGATAACACTGGAAGCCTACCAGTATATCTCGTTTGCCCTGGCCAGGGACTACTTGTGTAATGGCTCTCCTAGACACAGCGCGATGTCAACCTCCAATACCGGGAGAGACAAATCCTGTCTAACCGTCACTGCCTCCAAGTACTTCGGGACTGCACCCAACTACCACCTGTTTGCACGACTCCTTTGAGCCGTGGTAGGGCAGTAATCAAAGTACAGTGGGAACACACTCGAGGCGAAGTGACAGTGTCAAGTCTGCGGATTAAGCTGTACTCATGTCACCTGGGAACTGATAACTGACGATAGGCATAATACCAACTAGTCAGTTCCCGACGAGTCCTGTCCAGTGTACTCGTAACCCAACGACCACCCGCATACTCTCTCAAGTACGACGTACTGATGGCTGTGGGACAGACCATCTCCCACACTGGGATGAGAAGCGCACACGCTAGTCTACTCCGGAGTATCGATGCCCTGTCTCGATAGTCCCGCGACCAGGGACCTGCATAAGGATGTGCTTATAGATTACCCAGCCCCACTAGTGTGACTGCCATCACAACGCTGGTAATCAAGCAAAGATCCTAAGAGCTCCACTAATGTGTATAGGCGATATACTAAAATAAACACATGTACACATTGAAGTAGAAACAAACCAAGTAGCATACTACTATTTTGAGCAAGATTGTATATACAAAGTGAATATCCCAAGCTTCCATTAAGTAATATACAAACTAGTATGATACAGTAATGGCCTCTAGGGCATATACACTAACAATCGCATGATTGATTTTGATGATTGAGTTTCGTGATATTTGTTTTCATGGACCATGGTTGCACCTACTGGGTATTTACGATTTTTGCACAGTCGTTGCACTTGAGATAGTTTCTGTGCCTTGGTTTCTCATGCTTGTGATCATATGGATTTCATATAGTGGAGTTGATTTGTGGGTATGTACGCATACGATTTGGTTTTTGCACTCTGTATAGTTCACATATGCTTGCAGTGCAGTGATACGCATTTTGTGTACTTAGGTGCACTGGACTTCGATTGTGATGCTCGATATTGGTTTTGTGCACCTTGTGCACCTGATTGGATTTTGCGCATGTTCGGCGCTTGATATTGGATTTCATGATTTCGTGCATGATAGATGCACCTGCCTTGGATTTTCGCGCATGTTGAGCGCATGTTTTGAGATGTGATTTTGGTGCACACCAGATGCACTAAATCGAGCTTTTTCGTGCATGTCACATGCACCTGATTTTGCTGTCAGGCACACACGTTGCCTACGACAGATGCTTTGTGCATACCCGATGCACTTAGATATTGTTTCTGTGCGCATGTATGGCACCACATTCATGGATTTTGATTTCCGTGCGCACCAAACACACGTAGTATTCATACGCGTATTTTGGGATTGATTTTTTTTTATAGAGCAGTACATTTTTATGATATTTGCTATGTGTTTTCGTACTGAGCAGGACTAGTCAGAGTACAGTACCTGAATGTATTTTGCATGCCTTGATAGCTATCGAAGGAAATTCCAAAAAGCGAGCTATAGTTTCAGTATTTACCTACGTGTCTGATATGACACGAAATATTTAAAATAAGGAGACCCTTCTAAATTTTTTCCAAAACGGCGGAACGTACATATTAAACAAAGGATATATATATGTAGTTATTTTCTTACAATAACATCCGCCACTGTGCAGTGCTGCGAGCATCGCACAACGATTTGAAGAAGATTTGGTATGCATTGCTTCCAGATGTTTTAATGATGTATATCAAATTGATTTTCATTTTGGATTTAGACATTGTGTCTTCACCATGACTCCGATGATTGCGGGATGCTTGACGGAGTTTTGATTTTGAGTTATATGCTCATTTTTTATGCGCATGCGCTGCGCTACGACTTGTTTTATGTATTTATGATTTCGGAGCCCCGACGACTTGATGGTTTCGCTGAAATGTTTTAGTATTTGGGGGGGAGTTCTAATTTAAATTCGGGGACCGAATTTCGTGAAGGGGGAAGATTGTAACGTTTTGAAAATTATTTCGGTGAAATTTCGAAAAATCGGTAAAATAAGGGTGTTTTCTGTAAAAAGTCAAAATATAAATATCTTTATTATAAAATTAAAAATAAATATTATAGCTATGAAATTACTAGTGTTTAATGTTTATTGAGCCACTGGTAAAATTTCTGGTTTTCTGAAAATTTTTCCGAATTTAATTAATTTTAATATTATTTTAAGCCGGTAAGAAAAATACATTAAATTAGCGATATATACAAATTTAAATGGGATAATTTTAATCTTTAAAATCATGTTAATTAAAATCTAGTTGTAATATAATTTTTTAGTATTTTATTTCAAGTTTTAATTGGTTTTTATTATGGAAAACAAAAATATAATTATTTTGAACTAAAACTTGCAAATATGGTATTGTGGGGGGTCTTTTTGCATAGATTTTTTTTGTAAAGTCTCTCACACTGACCCTCACTCGCCTTGGCTGGCCCAACACTATTGTATCAGCCCAAGAATTTTCTTTCCCTCTTTTTGACCTTAAATCATGTGAAGAAATGGTGTAAAAAGGGTTTTTTTTATATATATTAAAAGGGTAGGGGTATTACGGTAATTTGTGAGGGCATTGACCTTGGAATTTCCACACAAATCCCTTCACCTCTCCCTCTCCTCTCCTCTGGCCGAAATTCTGCACCTAATTCCCCCCATTTCACCACCTTATCTCATCTCCAAAATCCTTCAAAAACTTCTTCAAAAATCAAGTAAAACCTCACCGAAATCAAAATCCAACTCTTACCCATTTCTCATTTGCCTATCTAGCATGGATCTAGGGAACAAGATTTCAATTTGGGAGGCTATGGGTGCTTATGGATCTTCAAATGTTTTGGGTATAATTTCTAAATCTTTTGCTTAATTTGTTAGTTAATTCCTTAAAAATAATTTATTTAAGTGTAAATTAGGCTTTTGTTGCAAGTTTGGAAATTCTAGAAAGGGATTGAATGCAAGTTAGGGTTTTGTGAATTTGGTGTATGGTTGTGTGTTGTAATTAGGCCCTTATGACATGTTAAAACAAAGTTTGTAGCTAGTTGTTAATTGTTAGTTTAAAAATTATGATAATTACGCTAATTTGCTATCTAGGTTTTTAAAATTGGTTAAATAATTGGGTTTAAAAATGTAATTAGGTTTTTCATGACTTCATTAACATTATAAAGTGTAGTTTAATACTTTAGTTCATGGAAATTCAAGCTAAATTGTTGTTGTGCATTTTTGCTATAAAATTGTTAAAATTGGGTATATTGTAAACTAGAATTCTGGGGTTAATGAAATTTAATGAGATTAAATTGTGGAAATTATTTTTATGACTTATTTGAGATGTTTAATAAGTATTATGGCTGCTAGATTTGTTTAAACGTCGGGTTTTGTACTAAAACGGGTAATATTTGCTTACTAGATTTTCGGAAAAATAGCTTTTAAAGTGAGTTTGGGGTTTTAGTGAATTTTAACCTATTTTATAGTATAATTAGTGCTTGTGATTGTGCAAATGAGTGTGTTAGGGTTTTTCTCGATGGTTTGGCATTTGTACGCCGACGTCGAGGGTTTTTGGGTTGATTTGTGAAAGCAGCCATAGGTTTTGACCTATATGGGATTCGTGTGTCGTTTTAGTCATGAGTCGGATTTTAATGCGATACGATGCGTTATGATATTTAAGTACCCTTACGAAGATTTCGAGACGACAAGCAAGCGCGTGGCGACGTCGGCACCGGCGAGCGAGGACCAGGTGAGTAGATTTATATCTACGAGGAGGAGTCGGGTGGATGGCGTATAGCACCCCCGCAGTTCGTGGTGATGTATACGAATACGTATACACACGTATATATTGATTATATATTATTGAGTTTATTGGTTAAAGATAGATTTTATGTGTGATTGGATATGTTTAGTGTTGCGAGACCTTAGAGTAGAGGTTGCACCACATTTACACACACACACCCATACTTGCATACATTCTTCTTTCATATGTGCTTATATGGGGTTATATTGTTATGTGTTCACATGGGTATGGGACTATGTGTTCACATACTAGATTTGAGGATGATACTTGGGATTGAAATGAGTCGATGAGATTTGATTTGAGATTAAGATATCGGTGATATGGCAGGATTCGTACTTGAGATATGTCCTGATGTTTATAGCAGATCTTTTGACGACGATACCATGTGAATAGTGATATGCATAGAATGGTTGAGTATGATATTGGCCCGTACCCAGATTTGGGGATGTCGTACGACGGATTTACGTACGAGCTATATATTGATGTTTGATCCGCACTCTTGACTTGGGATATCTGATTATAGATATGGTATCGGATATGTTGTTATTGAGGCGGGATCACCGACTAATATATATACAGGTATGTATATGTATTGACTCAGATGTTAGGCGGTTTCCTTACCTGTAGTTCAGCTTGTTAGTTCAGCCGTATAGTTTAGTGTAGTTATTAGACTAGATTAGACTCATACCTATTTCAAAACTAACGGATCGTGGGTATTTTAAAAGACAGGTCAAGGGATTCTACGGATATTTCAAACGAAGTATCTTTTCTTAAAAACACCGTAGCCCTTATTTTCAAAACACCGCGATTCGTGTTATTTCAAAAGGCACTACTGTTGAATTATAGTATCATTGTGTTTAGTATTCAGCTCCCGCTCATTATTGTTGTTCGCTCCGCATCGCATACTTATATTATAATTTCTTATTGCATTGTTGATATCATACTGTTAGGACACCAGCACCATTACCGATGATGCGTATGTACCACGTACACTGACTTGCCGGCTCACACACATCTTCATCGGTAATTGCCATATCACGTACACCTTAGAAAATATTATTGCTTAACTTAGCTTGTTAGTTAGTAATTTGACATGATATTAGTGTACCTGCCTTACATATGCCAGCTTAACATTGTAGTTATTACTTGTCACTTCATGCATACTGTTATTCATTGTTATGCCGCATTCATGGTTTTACATGCTATTGATGATTTGGATTGGGATTTCCATGAGATTTTCTGGATTTGGGCGGGGGAAACCGCAAAACTTATATAAACTGCTTTCTCTCTTTTTAAATAAAAAGTGCGGTTTTTCCCATGATGTATGAGTCGTCCACCATGAGTTTGCTGATGGATTTCGAGACCCGATTCGAGGAGTGGAGGAACCGTTTCGGGTACATGGTGGGCCCGGTGCGGTACCCCGGGGCAAGAGGATCGTGTTGTTGACGTTGAGCCTGGCAGGGGAGCACTACCGACCGGTGATTTTACCAGACGCGTCGGGTATCCGGAGGATACCGTCGTGGTCTTGAGATTGATGGTAGGGGCCGGTCTGGACTGACGGCATCCTAGATAGTGAGATTGAGATATTGAGGTACAGAGATTGCGACACAGAGATATCGAGATATTCGGATATTTTTTTTTTGTCGATGGTAGGCACTGTTTATGCTGATTATATTATGATACCTCGTTTTAAAAAGATACAGAAATCTCACTAATTTATGAAAGCTGTTTTCTTCAATACATGCATTCTGTTTCATGCATTCATACATCATCCATATAATATATTGCTACCTGAGGCACAGACACGGGCACATGGGATTACACTCGAGTTAGATATGCACCCTAGCCTTTGTTATAGGCTGCATGTTATATATTTGAGGATATATTATGATCGTTGACCTAGGATTGCGTTGTTCTTGCGGTTTCTGTTCATAGATGTTTTTCTACTCACGAGTTGGCAACTCACCCCCGTTGTGCCACAGTTTCTTGTAGGTTTTACCGTACAGGTTTCATTACGGCTTTGCTGGCACTGCTTCTTTCGGTGACTTGCTAGTAGGTGGGTTTATTGGTATCGTACCCATCATATTACTTTGTATAATATTATTCAGTTGTATCTAGTAAATTCCATCAACCAAACATGTATTTATTTCTGAGATAGAGACCAGTGATGTTATTCTTTCGACCTTAGAGTCGCGCATTGTATTTCTGTGGATTTCTTGTTGCTTTGAGTTTTGATCCTCGCCCTTGGCGTTGTATATTATATTGCTTGTGTGGTTGTGACCGTCGATTGACGAAGATCTAGCTCCCACTTGGGGATGCCTTTTATTGATTTCGTATACTATTCATGTTGTATCCCGTTTGGGGGCCAGTTTTTACAAAGGAGACTCTGCCGAAATTTTCAGTAAATATTTGATGTTTTTTAAAAACGTATAATTCGGCTTATGCTATTAAAACTACTTGATTTAAATTGGTTTTCCTTCACTCTACTACTTTTCTTGGTTTGGATTTCTGGGTTTTCGGTTTACTTAGATTACGTACGCCTCGAGACGTTTCGTAGTTTAAGTGCCAGTCATGTTCCGTACTTTCGGGACGTGACACTAACCTTAACCCTAACTTAACAGAATTTCCACCAAAACCACCAAATTACCACAAACGCCCACCAAAACACTAAAACTAGCTAAACTATCCTAGATTTCTACCTTCAAACCATTAAAGAAAATAAATAACACCAAACCCAGATAAAAACCCACAGACACCACCCACCAAAACAGCAACACCCAATTGCACAGGGAGGCCGCCGACACCGGAATTACTGTGGATGGTCGTCGTATTTCAGGTGGTGGAACGGGCTCGAACTCCAACACAACACTACATATGGCCTGCACGCTATACTGTATGTGTTTGCTAAACTAGAAAATGGTCACAATTGCAGGACATCACAAATATCTTATAGTTTGCATTTAAACCGTATTTTAAATATCAAGTTTGCGACTTTAAGGTGATTTAACGAATTCTAGTGATACTATTAGGTTAAAACAACACAAATTACACCTACCTAAGCTAATTAAGCCATCATAATCCTAACTTAGCTTAAAACCCACTCAAACCATAAACTAACTAAAACATCCACATTAAACACTAACCGAAGCTAAATAACCTCATGCTAGCAAATATACTCCACTTGATCCTAGGATGCAGGAAGAAAGAGGAGAAGAAGAAGAGAAGGGAAGGTGGGCTGTTGCAATGCTGCTGCTGCTATGTGCTGCAGCTGCTACTTGGTGCTGCTGCTGCTGCTGTGTGCTGCTGCTGCTGTGTGCTGCTGCTGCTTGGTGCTGCTGCTGCTTGGTGCTGCTACTACTTGGTGCTGCTGCTGCGTGCTACTGTGGCTGTGTTGCTGCTGCTGCTGCTGTTTCTTTGGCTACTGTTGCTGCTGCTGATGCTTCAGCTGCTGCTGCTGCTGCTGGGTGTGTGTGTGTGTGTCTAGGAAAGGAAATGAAAGGGAGAGAGATGTGAGGAACTGAGTGGGGGAAAAATTTTGTTTTGAAAACAAAGCAAAGAGAGTCAACCATCTCTCTCTCCTCATTAACTACAAGCATGGCCAAGCCCATCATGCTCTCTCTCTCTCTCTCTCTCCAAGTCAACCCAGAACACAAATCAATTTAAAAAAAATACACTTACTAAATTCAAATTTGCTTAATAGTATGGGTTAGTTCACCATGGTTGTCTAAACATGGTTAACCCCAATCTTAACCCTAGTTAACATGCACATGTGTGTGCAAGCCTAATTAAAACCTAATAAAATATTCATTAATTTTGATAAAATATTTGAAAATCGTTTTGGTAAACTTTTTACTAAAAACCATATATTAAAGTATAATTAGCCACTAATCACATTCTAAGGTATTACACATTGTCATATCATCGCTTCATGTATTGGTAGTACCTGATAGAGTACATTTCATGACTGTTGCATATATACATTGTCATATCATCGCATCATGTATTCGTAGTACCTGATAGAGTTCCTTAAATGATTGTTGCATACAGATTGTCATATTATTATTGCTTTATGTATTAGTTGTACCTGCTAGTGTACCTTCATGACTGTTGCATTCATATGACTTTTATTGCTATTGGTTGCATATGTTAGATTCGCGCTGTATGTGCATACTTGCGATTACCTGCATATGTTATTTACTATTCACGAGTTGGCAACTCACCCCCGTTGTGCCACATTGGTTTGCAGGTGTTCCTCAGAGTATTCAGAGGCAGGGCTATTTTCATCCTTCGTATCATCTTTTGCTGCGGATACCACTTCGCCTGACATTGTGCAGTTTTGCTTAGGTAGGTTTTGCGGTTATCCGATGTTGCTTGTTGTATATTCGTTGTATCATGTACTGTCCATCTACCACTTTCATGTATGACTTAGAGACTTGGTGTGAGAACGATATTGTATTTCATTTTGTGACTTGGTGGTCTTTTATGCATTTTTATTTATATCGTCTCTTTCATCGCTACGGCGTCTTATATCTGTCGTGGTGTTTTTTTCCGCCGTTGGGCGTGGATTTTTCTCCCGTTTGGGATGCTTTTACTATTATTATGTTGTAACCATTTTTGGGGGCTTGTTTTACAAAGGAGGTGCTGCCAAAATTTTAAAGGAAGAAAAGTTGGAGTTTAAAGATTTTAGTTTGAGATTTCGAAAGTTTTAACAACGTTCCTATTTCTTACTACTTTTGATGGTTTAGATTGCTGGGTTTTTGGCTTACTTAAATTGCGTTACGCCTGTTGACGTTGCATAGTTTAAGGGCCGTCACGTGCCAATTTTAGGTCGTGAAAAAGTTGGTATCATAGCGCTAGGTTTTACCTTTCGGAGTATAGGATGACCTTGGTATGATGGAGTATGTAGCTTAAGCAGAGTAACGTAGTGTGTGTATGTCTGCGGCATATTCATGACGCGGTACTCCTCCTAAAGTGACCTAAGTACAAATTTCTTGAAATTCCTTCCTTGATGATACATATCCTTGTGATTCGATTTCCGTGTTCTTATCGAATCTTTATAAGCTAAAATATGGTGATAATAAAATTGTATCATGACTTGCAAATCTTTGGTTTTAGGGTTGGAAATTTTATGAAAAAATGAATTAAAATGAGGCTTTTTGTGAAAATGTTGATGTGAAAGCATTAAATGAGAACATATGGTGTTTTGTTGACCTAGAAACTTCTTCAAAATTTCCCCATCTCCTTTCCCTTGCTGTTGGCCGGCCTTGAACTGCAGGAAATTCCCTCACTTCTCACTTTTTCTTGCTTCATTTCCTTGCTAAAATTCAATAAAAATTCACAAATTTCCATCTCAATTCAAAGCCAAACCCTAATCCACTCTCTCCTCAACCAAATTTAGTTCAAAACTAGGAGAAAGGAGGCTTCTTTGGTGGCTTGATCATGCTAGGGTTCCACTTGTGAGGTAAAATCCTAAACTAGTTTGTTAACTTGTAGTTATATGTGCTAAAATTCAATTTTGAAGTATTAATTTAGTTGTAAATTCTTGTTCATGAAAATCAAGAATGGGATTTGGTGTTGAACTAGGGTTTGAAGCATGGTTGTTAGAGTTAAGTTAGGGCTTTACCTATTTGATTAGAGTGGTTAATTGCTTAAGGTTACGCTCGGTAAATCGATAAATTGCGATATTTGCATCGAATCGGTATGCTTTTTGCTTACTAGATTTTTATTAAAATTAGGATGTGATCTAATTGCGTTTTATTAGCGATATAATTAGCTTCATAAACGACTATTAGAATGCACGAACGCAGGGTTTCGTCTAGTCGGGTTTTAGTTTTGTCGATTTCCCCGAAATGACGATTCTAGTTAAAGATTAGCGATTTTCGTGCGTTTTCCCGCGCACCGAGTGCATGTTATGTTTAATTCGGAAGCGTCAGTATTGGTATATTGTGACTTGCATCGTTTTAGGATATGTAATCTTATGCTTGGTGTTGTGCAAATATAGGATCGGTCGGGGAAACATCGGACGCGGCGCGTAAAGGCAAGGCGGTGGTCGGATCGGATTAGAGAGGCATTCAGGTGAGTAGATATATTCATCTATGGGGGAATCGTCTGGATGGCGCGAGGCGCCCCCTAGTTAGGATTACCTTATTTCTTGCAAGACTTGTATTGCTAGTTAGCTTACCTCTTCATTACAATGCATACCCTTATAGTTAATAGTATACTAGATTGCATGGACATTCATATACACTATGCGATATCACTTCGTAGGACACGAACACCATTACCATTGGCATCTGTTGCATGCGCACTATTCATGTGACACACACACCTTTGGTAATTGCCATGCCACGTGCACTATAGAACCTGTTTAACTTAATATCGCCATTAGCATTCATACATGATATATGAAATTGCATAGCATGCATATACCTCGCATTATCATCATATTTACATAGATTTCTATCCAAAATTCACATCATATACATTGATATCATAGACATTTATCATATATAACATGTGAACATTATGATTTTCTTAAGGATTTCAGTATTGCTGCGATTTCTGGATTTTTGGGGAAAACCGCAAGAATTTAACAAAAGCTTATATTTATCATTTTTAAAACAAAGTTGCGGTTTTCTCGTGATGTATGTGTCGTCCACCATGAGTTTTCATGTTTTCTGTTGGATTTCGAGACCCGATTCGAGGAGTGGATGAACCGTCTCGGGTACATGGTGGGCCCGGTATGGTACCCCGGGGCAAGAAGATCGAGTTGTAGACGATGAGCCTGGCAGGGGAAGACTACCTACCGGTGATTTCTGGCGCGGCGGATATCCGGAAGATACCGACCGTTGTCGTGAGATTTGATGATATGGGCCGATCCGGACTGACGGAGCCCAATATTTGAGACTTTGTTACAGTGAGATATTGAGACAGATATGATTTCATATTTGGTGTCGATGCTTGATACGGGTTTTCAGATGATTTCTTGATGGTACTTAGCTATTATACAGATATTCATTTTCTAAAGTTAAGAATGCAGTAGCCTTAGCATTTAAAACACTTAAATAGTTAGTAATGACATTGCATACATGTGCATGCATACTAGAGATATTATATCACATATGGACATACATGTTGTGACGCATTGCGTGCATTCTTACGATTGCCTTACAAGATGTTATATTCTACTCACGAGCTGGCAACTCACCCCCGTTGTGCCACAGTGTCTTGCAGGTCGGACTCATCAGTCTTGTAGTGGCGGCTATCTTATCATCAGCTCCTTTTGCCCAGACTCGCGACATCGCCCGTAGGTGGGTTCCGAGCACACTTTAATTCTTTTTGCTCTATCATTGTATCTAGTATTCTCCATCTACCACTTTCTATTTGTATATGCGACCTAGTGATGAGACTGAGAGATTTGTATATATGTGGTTTCTGTTGGGTCGAGCTCACTTGAGCCAACGTTGTGTTTTCTGATATTTTGCATTTCTTTTATTCTCTTTTTATTGATATTATTTATATATTGCGTGTGGTTGTGATCCGCCTTGGGCGAAGAGCTAGCTCCCGCTTGGGGATGCCATTTTATGATTACAGGTTATATATATCTTGTTGTACCCATTTTGGGGGATAGAAAATACAGGGGAGACTCTGCCGAAAATTTCGGAAATTTTTGATGTTTTTTTTAAAGGGATTCTATGCAACTTAATTGATTTAAAAACCGTTTTCATTAAAGATTTTCCTTCACTCTCTTTTGATTTTGGTTTAGATTTTCTGGGCTTTGGCTGACTTAGGTTACGGTACGCCTTTAGACATCTCGTAATCTAAGTGCCAGTCACGTTCCGTACTTTCGGGTCGTGACACACAGACTAGTTAGCTACGTGCTAGGCGTCTGTGGACTGCCGCGCGAAAACAGTCAAGTTTTGTTTTCCCGGCGGGTCAGTTCTTGTTGTGCTGGGGGACAGTGGTGCCGCCCATCACAGCTTGAATTCAGCCTTTCTTGCTAGTGGGCTTTTGAGGAGAGGATTTCGAGTATTCTTGGCTTTCATTCGTGTTACGGAGCCACGGAGGGTTTGTTGGACCAGCTTTCCATCGTGTGAGAGTTTTCCGACGTTGTTCCAGATGAGCCGGCGGAGCTTAGGGAGCTTTAGGATCTGCTGCAGAGTTGTTCGTTGGGGGACTTGTACGTCCTAGTGTTTCGCTTGGGGAGCTCCTATTCTTTTCGTCAAGACGAAGACGGTAGTTTGAGGTTTTGTATAGATTGACCGTTAGTTGAACCGGCTTACGGTGCCGATAGTTATCCTTTACATCGCATTGACGATTTCTTGATCAACTCCAGTGTGTGAGACATTTTTCTACGTTTGTTTGGGATGAGGTCATCATTGGTCGAGGGTTCGGAGTGATGACATTCCGAAGACTGCTTTTGTGCGCGCTACGGGATTTATGTGTTTTGGTGGTGTCGTTGGACTCACCAATGCCCAAGCAGCATTCGTGGATATGATGAACCGGATTTCTTCAGGCTGTTCCTCGACCCGTTTATTGTCGTGTCATTGATGACATACTGGTCTATTCCAAGGGTCATGAGGAACGCGAGCAGCACTTGAGGATTTGTTTTGCAGATACTGGGAGAGCACCCGCTGTTTGCTAAATTCTCGGAGTTTTCCTTCAGGCTTGATTATCTTGATCTCCTAGGTTTTGTAGTTACGGGAGACGGTTTTTGTATGGTCCGAGGAAGATCGAGGCTGTACAGCTTTGGCCTATACTTATATCCGGGACAGAGGTCCGCAGATTTTAGGCTTAGCAAGTTTTTACCGCCGTTTCATGCAGGATTGCTTGTGTATCACTGCACCGTTGACTGAACTGACCGGGAAGAAGGTTCTTTTTCTTTGGACTGAGGCATGTGTGTGGATTTTTCAGCAGTTGGAGATTCGGTTTACAACTGTACTAGTTCTTTCTTTGTTTTCTGGATCGGGCGACTTGTTGTTTAACTGTGATGTTTCGCGAGTGGGGCTCGATTTTGAGCTGATGTTGTTAGTGTTTATGCCCTAGAAGGCCATTACTGTATCATACTAGTTTGTATATTACTTAATGGAAGCTTGGGATATTCACAGTTGTATTGACTGTCTTGCTAAAAATGGTAGTATGTTACTTGGTTTGTGTCTACTTTAATATGTGCATATGTTTCTTGTAACGTATCGCTTATACATATTAGTAGAGCCCTTAGAATCTTTGCTTGATTACCAGCGTTGTGATGGCAGTCACACTAGTGGGGGCTGGGTAGTCTATAAGCAACATCCTATACAGGTCCCTAGTCGTAGGATTATCGAGACAGGGCATCGATACTCCGGAGTAGACTAGTGTGTACGCTTCTCATCCCAGTTGGGGAGATGGTCTGTCCCGTAGCCATCAGTATGTCCTGCTGGAGATAGTATACAGGTGCTCGTTAGGTTACGGGTACACCGGACAGGACTCCCGGGGAACTGTTGGTTGGTAGTATACCCGTCGTCAGTTAACAGTTCCCAGGTGACATGAGTACAGCATAGTCCGCGGACTTGACACTGCTGCTTCGCCTCGAGTGTGTCCAACTGTTCATAGATTGCTACCCTACCACGGCTTAAAGGAGTCGGGCAAACAGGTAGCAGTTGGGTGCAGTCCCGAGCACTTGGTGTAGGGTTCCTAGGCACACTAATGAGGTCTCACATGGCATCAACCATGCCAATTTCAAATTTTACAAGTGCCGAGAAACCCTAATACGGATCGTTAACTAGAGTTTAGGCGATAACAAATGCGAGCAAACAACTTTACTCTAAAAGTGAACGGAAATACAACCTTTGTAAATCCGGTCCTCCACTTCCATAGCTCCGTGATGAAGTCCCCTCGCTGCGATCATCGGATCCCAGGCTCTAGCGTTGGCTTCATCGGAGAAATGGGCGGGCTAGGTCGCCGACTTCGATGCCGAAGATGATCTACGTCGAGGCAACTCAAGATCAAGCTCCAACATCACCAAGTCATGAAACTTGTGAAGAAAACACCCTATACTACTTGGCAAGTGGTAGAGGATGAAGAAATAGGAGGTGGGTCCACTTTAGAATTGTATTTCTCACTCTTTTCATGAAATCACCATTGAAGGTTGCAAGCTCTCTTCTTCCTGAAGAAGAAGAAGAAGAAGATAAAGAATATCATAAGTATATGAAAAATAGGAAATAATATGATACTTATCATATTTGCAACCATAGTTAGGTGTAGAGAATAAACTAAGGTTAGGTTGAATGGTTAGGGTTAAGCATGAAACAAAAATGGTGGACTTATTCAAAGCTTCATGAAGCTTCAACTAGAAAACAAATCAAGCCACCATTTCTCTTCATCTTTCCAAAATGAATAAATAAATAAATGAATAAGTAAATAAACAAAACCCTAACCATTAACATAACCATGGTTTAATCACACACACAAACCCTCATGTATCATCAGACATGATACAATCAAATGCACAAAAGTATATCACATATACAATGTGCACATCAAGTGAGAAAATCCTTTTTAACTGAAAAAATATTATTTAATGTAAAGTAATATATCTATTATATAATTATACATTAAATTATTAAATCAATACTTGATTTAACGATCTGGTCATATCGCATATAACCGACTAATATCAATAGTAATAACTTATCGAATCAACACTTGATCCGATAACCCGGCTATATCGCATATAACCGATCAATGTCACAAATTGCGAGAATCGAATACAGTATCACATACTGGTATTATTCTCGGTCCCGCACATATCTCATATGCGCTCCTATTTCATTTCGCTTGAGCCAGGAAACCTCTGTGTAGGACTCTAAAGACTCGTCAATTCGCCGGCAGCAGGTGATGATCATATCAAACACCCACAAGCCGCAAGCGGTCTGCTAAACGTAACGGCCACCCGAGTATTGAGCGATCAGAAGATCGATGAGCAAGCCCGCTCACACTCCTGTGAATCCAACCAGTAACACTTACCGTACAGTCTGGTCTGATCGTCTGATATGTCGCATATCTTGCCTATGGGTGGTAAACGTCAGACCCCAATAGCACGATAAGTCGTGTCGATATGATGTCTATAATAGTTCGAGAAACTACTGGTAACACTTACCAGTAAATCTCAGCAACCCTGGCCAGGGATTTCCGGTTATAGCCAATCGAACACAGCGCAACATCCACTCCCTATACCGGGAGAGACGAATCCCCTCCCATCGTTCATTGCCACCATGTGATTCGGGACTGTACCCAAAAACCACCGTTTTGCACGCTCTCTTGGACGTGGTAAGGTGGAAATCAAAGCACAGTAGGAACCACACAAGATTCTATGACGATCTCGGGTCAACAGACTACTCTGTACTAGTGTCACCAGAGAACTGCCATCTGACGTAAGGTAAAATACCATCTAGGAGTTCTCGGCGAGTCCGTCCAGTGTACCCAGTCACCACTGAGCACCCGTATATCATCTCTGATGTCAAACACCAATGGATATGGGATCATCCATCGCCAATCTGTATCGGTCGAGAAGGTACACGCTAGTCTACTCTGGTATATCGATGCCCCGTCTCGATACACCCACGACTAGTGACCTTGAAGGATGTACTTATGGACTACCATGTCCCCACTAGTATGATCCGCATCATAGTTCAGGTATTCAAGTACACATCCTAAGGGCTTTACCAACATGTAACAGAGAGACAATCAGTATACACGTTAAGGTAAAGAGTATCCAGATAGCATACTATCATGTCGAGCAAGAAAGTCCTCCCTATATATGTCCCAGCATCCACTACAATATACATCCTATGTATAGTAATGGCCTCTAGGGCATACATATAACTAACAATCTCCCACTTGCACTAGGACCATCTGTAGTAGTGGTTGCAGTATCTCATACTCAACCATCCCATAAAAGTCTCTCTCTGGGAATAGGCCTTCGTGAGTGGATCCGTCGTGTTATCCTCTGAGTCTACTCTCCTAACCTCGATCCCCTGGAGATCAACCATCTCGATGATCAGGTGATACTGCCTTAGAATATGTCTGGATCACTGATGGGACGGACGTTCCTTGGCATAAGCCACAACTCCATTGTCTCACAATGGGAGCAACTAAGTTCATCTCATGAACAAATATACACCGAGACAGCCTCTTTGGTAGCATCTTAAGTAGCGATGTATCCATCCTTTATCGTCTAGTATGCCACGGTATCTAGCTTGGAACTCTTCCGACATACCGTCCCTTTTACTAAGGGTAAAGACAATGCATGTGACTGACATTCAGTCGTCCTTATCACCCTGGAACACTTCCAGTGGTTCTCCCCTGGATCGATTGATACCATCTCACTACAACTAGTGAGTATCCTAACATCCAATTAGATCTATCTCATAGATCCAAAACCCAGGATTTAGGTGGTATCACTTTCATCCTATATGGAGAATCATTGTGATAAGCGGAGATTGATCAAGCGTAGCATAGGAAACTCCTTCCCTATCAAGAGTATGTCATCCACGTACTCTACGAGGATCGCCACCATACTCCCTACTACCCTTTTTGTATATACAAGGTCATCTACCATTTTGATGAAGTCAAACTATTTGAATACTACATCAAAACAGATGTTCCAACTCCGCGATGCCTACTTTATCCTATAAAGCAGCTTGCACACGTTTCCGCTGCTCCCACTGTTTACGAAGCCCTCTGGCTGTGTACTTATAGACATTCTCTTCTAAAACATCATTTAGAAAAGCAGTCATGACACCCAACCGCCAGATATCGTAGTCATGGTATGTAGCTGTGGCAAGTAGGATCTGGATGGACTTAAGCATAGCCACTGGAAAAAGGTTTCATCATTATCCACGCCTGGTCGATGAAAAACCTTTAACAAGTCTAGCTTTGAAAGTCTCAACTTTTCCATCTATACCAAGTAATCTTCTCAAGATATACTTGCTCCTGATGGGGATTTAACCCTTCAGATATAACAACCAAAGTCCATACTTTGTTGGTGTATATGGATTCCATCTCAGATCGCTAACCATCCAGCCATTCTTACAGAGTCCCACTCCTGATGGCCAGCACAAAACTAGTTGGGTCATCATATCATGATGCAATCCTCGCTCCCACTGTCATAGAGGAACCGAAGTATCTCTCAGGTGGGTGATGAACCCTACTAGATCGGCGGAGAGGCTGAGGTTCGTTGGTTACTATTGAATCCTTTGGTTCTATCAAATCATCAGCTGCAGTTCGTATAGCTGGAACCTTTCCAGTTCTACATAACAGACTTTGCCTCGAGCTTGTCCGGATTTTGTTTTTAGGCATAGGCCGGACAATACTAAATCTTAACAAACTTAAGATATAGGCTTTTCCCTTTCCATATCACATATGAAGAGGTAGGCAACTGTTTTGATTTGAACCCCATTCAATAGGTATGCAGCTTCTCAAGTGCATAACTCCCAAAAGGAAATAGGAAACTAAGTAGTACTCATCATAGAGCACACCATATCAAATAAGGTGTAATTGCTTCGCCCCGATACACCATCGTGCTATGGTGTATGCGGAGGAATAATGCTGAGAGAGAATCTCATTCTCCTTTAGAATAGTCCAGGAATTCCGTGCTCAAGTATTCTCCTCCTTGATCTCATCAAAGGACATAATACTTATACCCTCATTTTAGTTCTCTACTTCTAACTTATATTCCGTGAATATCTCAAAAGGTTCGGACTTGTGTTTCAACAGGAACATATGTCTGAATCTTGAGAGATCATCAGAGAATGTAATGAAGTACAAAGAACCGGTCTTGTCATGTGTAGACAGTGGACCTTTATACATCAACATTTATCATCCCAAGAGTTCAATAACTCTTTCTCTGTTTCCAATAAACAGAGCTATGGTCATCTTATCTCTGTGACATGACTGGCAAGTTTCACAAGATGTAAATTCAAACTGATTTAAATATGCATCTACAATGTAACTTAAGCTAGTTGGGTCACATTGATATGACCTATTCTACAATACCTCAAGAAGGATCCGTTCATTTCTGAACTCTTCCTCTTGTGTGTGTTCCGTACACTAAGAACTGCAGTTTGATTTAGAACAGCAATGCTTTTAGATAACGTGCCTGAACCGATCAACTTTTGATATAGGAAATGTTCAAAACATTATCCACCAATACAAAATATTATCATTTCTTTACTAATATAGAGACTGATATGATTTTGTATATCAGGTTCGGTATCTAATAACATTCGTTCAGAATCAATGTATTTGGAATACAGGGTCACAGTGACCAACAGACTTGGCTGCAACACTTGCACCGTTTTCTGTCTCATGAAACTTATCACCCGTTCTCAGTTCTCCACCTTTCTGTAGCCCTATGTAACAGATTACATATCTGGGATCCTCATCCGGTATCCAATACCCAGGACGTAGAGGATACAGAGAAACAGTTCTTTGTAACGAACACACCCGAAGATGATGCATCAATATGCACTTTCTTCGTTTGGGCGGCACGGGAAATCTGGTATTCCCCAATTTCCTGCTCTGTCTTATAACAATTTTAAGTTGGAGCGGGACCAACGTTCCCCAGCTCAGTATAACAAGCCGGTTCGGTCAAAATATCCGTTTTATTATCATGATTAAGGCGTGACATGGTCGCTACCTAGAGAGAGAGAGAAGAAAACACTCAGCGTGCGCTATTGCAAGAATAGATTGGTTATTATTTTATCTAATCAGGATGGCTCCCACTGTTTTTATCAATTCTTCCTTCAAACCCTGAAAGGAAAGACTAGCCGGGATTAATTACACATTACAAGTTCGCCAATTTTTCAGCCAGGCCAGTGTCGGTACTTTGAGGGAGGTCCCCCGTGCTTTCGCACGAACCTAATTAATGTAAACCTCATTTTCCCAGAAGCGTAACCCCGTTGACACCTTTCTAGACACCTTCTTGATCGGCTAATTGTAATGTGTAAAACTCTCCCAGGAGTAACAATTACTCGCAGCGGTTATCGGGGTCCAACTATCTCATAGAAGGTATGCAATCTCATTGCAAATTTCAACACTTGAAATTCCCGATAATATTGTGCCCCTAGCAGCTATATGACCTTAACATAGTCAACAAATCATAAGTGCTAGTCAAGTTCAACCCGTCATTTCCTGATTGAATTAAACCCACCCGCACGACCCTTAACAAAGTCAACAAAGTCGCACGACTACCCTAATCCAATCGCATCATATGCTTATACAGATAAGCACTAATTAGCTACAGCACACTACGCCTTAACATCGTCAACAAACGTAGCACGAATACTAACTAGTACTTATCTGAAATGACGGAGGGCTACGACAGGTTTTTAAGAAAATCTTTTGCGTAATGAACTTGATATCGTTGTGGAATCAAATAATTTTGAAATGGAGTGTTTTTGAGACTTTTCTAGTTTTGCTAAAGGGGTCACTCCCGGTGAAGGGATCGTCGGCCATTTCCTCATCGAATAAGGTGCATGATATATCATATGTACCGCTGTGCAAAGCAAAAACTATAGAAGCAATCAAAAGACAAACCGAGGGTTGTAGCATCTGCCAGTTATTGCTAAAGGAGTCACTCTCGATGAAGGGATCTCGGTCCTTTCCTTATCGAATAAGGTGCATGATGTTCTACAAGGAACACCGCGATGCAAAGCAAGAACTGTAGCTACCTGTTTTTGAAAATTCGATTCCACAACATCTTAGGTTTGTTTTCTTTCATTAATCACATTAATGAAGTCCCATCATTTAAGTACCTAAACATCACAGATAAATACGACGTACACTTATGCCATCCGCATTCGCCTCGATGTCCCCTCGTGCACCATTAGGTTAGGTAACTAACGGCAGAGCAAGGCAGGGCTAGCGCGGGTGTAAAACATAAGTAACGTCTATATAATATATCATATATACTATATATTGTATCTATCACAGAACATCACATGATCACATCACAGATATCGCAGCAGAAGAAACATATGAGATATTGGATATACTAGGACGTCCGTGTTTTCAATACGAGCCAGTATAAAACACGGATTCCACGGTCGCGATGAATAGCCAAACCCACACCCCTAGACCCCTACGAGAGCGGCAAGCAACCTTACCAATTTTAGAGTTAGGAGACCCGGACTCGACTCCTCGAGTTGGTCTCCCACTGGACTCCAGAACCCGGTTGCTTGTGCTCCCCTCCTTGGGTCTATCCTAGTGCTGAAAAGTAAATAATATACAAACGGTGATATCTTCCGCAACCTGGAAGTTCCCCAATAAAAGAATATTACATACAAGTTTTTACATGAATGAAAATGAAAAACACTCATCTCACATAAAACCCCCCCGGCTATTCAAACACGACGATCCAATATAACATATCCAGCAACACATAACATCACATGTCATCAACGTAAGTAAATATGCGCATCCCAATTGTCGTTGACATATAGCAACGAAACCGGCGATATCACATATTACACTTACGGTCACAGAAAAGAAAGTGTAAAACTACAATAGTTGGAATCCGCAACCTCCTTAGACATCGCATGCCTAAACAAATGAATTCCTTAGACATCGCATGCCTAACAATTATAAACCCCTGCATTTTAGTCTCATTATCAAAAACACTTTTCAATATCAAGTCGGGCAATTCATCAAGATTCCCGACATCCTGATCGAATGCTCGTCGTAAACTTCTGTAGACTGCTGCACCCCCGATGCCGTCGACGAAGTGCACCAAAGGGGAACACCGCTGCCGCGAGCACCCGAACGGATGCTTTCGGCGACGGGGTTCTCCTACTGTCACTTGGTCGGGGCTAAGGGGTGTAGCTGTTTATTAAGTTTACCGGCGAGTATCCGCGTACGCTACGTGATTGCGACGGACTTTTGATCACATCAAAATTCCGTGGCAACCGATCAAGTGAGACTAAACCGCTAGATTTATAACATTCATTCAGTTATCTCATAACTACTTGTGAATTCCAATTATTGTATCACATTCCGGATAAATAGAAAATGTTAAACTTTCCGATCGAACAATCGAACACCCAAGTTTTCCCGAAACAACTCATCACATGAAATAAGTTTAAAAACATTCACTTCGTGCCTCAGTACCAACGGTCCAGCCGTAGAAGGGTCAAGCCAACGCCTCACATGTGGCACGCCATACTGCCCCAAACCCTAAGGTTCAAAGGGCAGTTCAAGACGGTCACATAATCGAGTTAAGGTTTGTTGTCTTCTAAAGGGACCATCGCGTTACTTGCACTACTTAGAACGTCGTTAAACTACGGAAAAATCCAACAATTGAAAATTTCCCGGCATTGGAAAAAGTGGGTATTTTTATCCGGTCGAACTTTTTAACATATTCTAAAGTTACCCGGAAAAACACATAGACAAAGTTTGAAATTTCCAATCGAATCATCGAAGCTCCAAAACACCCCAGAAAACTCAACTCTTGAGTGCAAATTAAAAATTCCCAGAAAACTCAGCACCTGAATAGACAAATTACTGTGCAAAAACGGAAGTCTAATCTCATTACTTCGCCGCGGAACCGCCGCAGAAGCCAAGCTTCTGCCGCGGTTCCGCCGCTCTTTAGCCATATCACTTGTTCAATTTTGCACCGTAATTCTTAGAATTTCCTGCTGATTTTTTAAGAATTTTTAATCTGGAAAAAACCCAGTTTTGAAAAAATATCCAGAGAGGGGACATGGATTGGCGTTTCGGGATCGATCGGGTTTCTAACTCCGTCTACGCATCGCCTAAGGCTATAGCTAGGCTTTGATACCACTGTAGGGTTCCTAGGCACACTAATGAGTTCTCACATGGCATCAACCATGCCAATTTCAAATTTAACAAGTGCCAAGAAACCCTAATACGGATCGTTAACTAGAGTTTAGGCGATAACAAATGCGAGCAAACAACTTTACTCTAAAAGTGAACGGAAATACAACCTTTGTAGATCCGGTCCTCCACCTCCATAGCTCCGTGATGAAGTCCCCTCGCTGCGATCATCGGATCACGGGCTCTAGCGTTGGCTTCATCGGAGAAATGGGCGGGCAAGGTCGCCGACTTCGATGCCGAAGATGATCTACGTCGAGGAAACTCAAGATCAAGCTCCAACTTCACCAAGTCATGAAACTTGTGAAGAAAACACCCTATACTACTTGGCAAGTGGTGGAGGATGAAGAAATAGGAAGTGGGTTCACTTTAGAATTGGATTTCTCACTCTTTTCATGAAATCACCATTGAAGGTTGCAAGCTCTCTTCTTCTTGAAGAAGAAGAAGAAGAAGAAAAAGAATATCATAAGTATATGAAAAATAGGAAATAATATGATACTTATCATATTTGCTACCATAGTTAGGTGTAGAGAATAAACTAAGGTTAGGTTGAATGGTTAGGGTTAAGCATGAAACAAAAATGGTGGACTTATTCAAAGCTTCATGAAGCTTCAACTAGAAAACAAATCAAGCCACCATTTCTCTTCATCTTTCCAAAATGAATAAATAAATAAATGAATAAGTAAATAAACAAAACCCTAACCATTAAAATAACCATGGTTTAATCACACACACAAACCCTCATGTATCACCAAACATGATACAATCAAATGCACAAAAGTATATCACATATACAATGTGCACATCAAGTGAGAAAATCCTTCTTAAGTGAACAAATATTAGTTAATGTAAAGTAATATATCTAATATATAATTATACACTAAATCATTAAATCAATACTTGATTTAACGATCCGGTCATATCGCATATAACCGACTAATATCAATAGTAACAACTTATCGAATCAACACTTGATCCGATAAACCGGCTATATCGCATATAACCGATCAATGTCACAAATCGTGAGAATTGAATACAGTATCACATACTGGTATTATTCTCGGTCCCGCACATATCTCATATGCGCTCCTATTTCATTTCGCTTGAGCCAGGAAACCTCTGTGTAGGACTCTAAAGACTCGTCAATACGCCGGCAGCAGGTGATGATCATATCAAACAACAACAAGCCGCAAGCGGTCTGCTAAACGTAACGGCCACCCGGGTATTGAGCGATCAGAAGATCGACGAGCAAGCCCGCTCACACTCCTGTGAATCCAACCAGTAACACTTACCGTACAGTCCGGTCTGATCGTCTGATATGTCGCATATCTTGCCTAGGGGTGGTAAACGTCAGACCCCAATAGCTCGATAAGTCGTGTCGATATGAGGTCTATAACAGTTCGAGAAACTACTGATAACACTTACCAGTAAATCTTAGCAACCCTGGCCAGGGATTTCCGGATATAGCCAATCGAATACAGCGCAACATCAACTCCCTATACCGGGAGAGACGAATCCCCTCCTATCGCTCATTGCCTCCATGTGATTCGGGACTGTACCCAAAAACCACCATTTTGCACGCCCTCCTGGACATGGTAAGGTGGAAATCAAAGCACAGTGAGAACCACACAAGACTCTATGACGATCTCGGGTCAACAGACTACTCTGTAACAGTGTCACCAGAGAACTGCCATCTGACGTAAGGTATAATACCATCTAGGAGTTCTCGGCAAGTCCGTCCAGTGTACCCAGTCACCACTGAGCACCCGTATATCATCTCTGTTTTCAAACACCAGTGGATATGGGATCATCCATCGCACATCTGTATGGGTCGAGAAGTTATACGCTAGTCTACACTGGTATATCGATGCCCTGTCTCGATACACCCACGACTAAGGACCTTGAAGGATGTACTTATGGACTACCATGTCCCGACTAGTATGATCCGCATCATAGTTCAGGTAGTCTAGTACACATCCTAAGGGCTTTACCAACATGTAACAGAGAGACAATCAGTATACACGTTAAGGTAAAGAGTAACCAGATAGCATACTATCATGTCGAGCAAGAAAGTCCTCCCTATATATGTCCCAGCATTTACTACAATATACATCCTATGTATAGTAATGGCCTCTAGGGCATACATATAACTAACACTTGGAGGCAGTGGCGGTTAGACAGGATTCGTCTCTCCCGGTATTGGGAGTTGATATCGCGTTGTGTCAGAGAGCCATTACGCAAAGTCCCTAGCCAGGGCAAGCGAGATTTACTGGTAGGTTTTCCAGTAGTTTCTCAAGGTGTAATGGGCTACGCTCCGACATGACTTATACAGCTTTTAGGGGACTGACGCTTGCCGCCCCCTAGGCCCGATATGCGATAGTCCTAGACAAACAGACCGGACTGTACGGAGATTGTCACAGCAGTCTCAGTAGGAGTTCGGATGGGTTTCCTCATCGGCCTTCTTATCGACATCTACCTAGGGACCGTTACGTACAGCTAGTGCCGCTTGCGGTCTGTGGTTAAACCCACTGCCAGCGTAGTGTCGAGTCTTTAGAGTCCCACACAGAGAGTTTCCCTGCTTCGGGCGAAACGATATAGAGGTCGTATGGTTTTACGACAGGGTTCGGACGCATACGTGTTTTTACGCACGTACGATGTTCGGACAGTTTTTACTAGTTGGCTTTGGTTTAAGCCAGATTCTAGTATCGGATTATTGGATTTATACAGTCTAAAGTTTTTCCGTTTTTTCACGGATAGGAGGGGCGTTCTCGTAATTTTTCGGGAAGCTTCTTGAAGCATGGTGACTTGGGGGTTAAGGTGGCATTTCCATTAATTGGATAAATGAGTCATGGTGTGATTCATACATGGAGTTAATGAATCATTTATGATTTATATGACTCATGTGATGAATCACTTAGTGTATTAATGAAACATGATGATATATCATTATTTATTATTCATTTAATATATATGATATGTTTCATATCTAGAAAACTGATTCATTCATCCAAAAGGATTCTCATTCTCACCTTCTCTCTCCTCAAGCTCTCTCTCTTCAAACCCTAACCCTAACCTCTCATGTGTTGAGATCAAGGGTTAGCTAGACTAATAAATCCATAATCCAACTCTATATCACCTAGGTTGCTTAGATTAGCACTTTGAGTAACCTAGTTACCTCAAGTTAGAGGTTAAGCTTGGAGTAGGAGCTCTCGGGTGGATCGTCTTTGACTCGAGGAGGCCGTTGAGGTGCCGATGTTCCAAAGAGCCTACAAGGAGTGGAGGACAGTGATAAAGACCCGAAGGACGAGTAACGTGAGGTATAACTTCAAAACAGAGTAGTTAAACCTTTCGTAGTTTGCTAGTAACGGTTTAGATACGATTCATGCGCTTAAGTCCGTGTTACGAAGCTTTGATAATCGTTTTTCATATATTCCGCCACCCCGCAAGTTCGTGGGGTGCGTGACATGGACTTAAAGTGGTATCAGAGCCAACTAAACCATTACTAGCTTGTTAGCAACTAATTAGAACTTCGATCGACGGAAAACACGAAAACAACACCCCGAACACCCTAACAGTTTCTGTTGATTTTAAAAGTGTCACAAAAATTATTTGATATGCCATAAAATTCACAACAGGGTATTATAAGAATACTGGGAAATTACGAGCCCCTAACTCGGCAAGACGGTCGCGGATCCACGGCAAGATGGTGTTTTTGGCCGCGGATCCGCCGCCAAGTCAACAGCGAGTTGACTCGAATTTGCTCTGTTATTCATATATTTTGGTGTTCTGTTTTCCAGTGTATTCTGTTTCTGCCCAGGTTACTTCTGTGCTAGCTTGCATTTGGGGTAGACACGGAAAAAGGTTGTCGATCGATATTCTAAGTTATTTGCTAATCGGATTTTTATCTGTAATGTTTAATGTGTTCGTAAACCTCTCCTAACTGCTAGTATGTCGGTTGGCAAGGGGTTGCACATTTCTGTAATGTTTACTGTTTGTGTATATTAACTTGATTGGATCATTGTGATGATTAGCCGGGGTTTGAGATGGGTTTTATATTCATTCATTCGATGTAAATTGTAATATGATGTAATATTCTTTTGCGGGGCACATCCAGGTTGCGGTTGTTGCCACCGTTGTATTATTTCATTTACTGTTTTTTGCTCCTAGGATAGACCCAAGGAGGGGTACACAAACTACCGGGTACGTTGAAGTGTTTAGTGGCCTACTCACATTGTTGAGGGAGACCGCTTCACTTCGGGTACTTGGCGGGTAGTTTGTCGTACCCGTAGGGGTCTAGGGTAGGGTAATGGCTATTCATCACAACTGTGTAATCCGTCTTTTGTTGCAGGCTCAAAGCAAACGCGGATTGCTTGTATATCCAATAATGCTCATCAGTAATCTGGAATGCCTATTATTGCGTCTGACGAATGTACAATATCTATATATGATAGCTATTTTGACATCACTTATGTTTTACACTCGCGCTAGCCCAGCCCCCGCTCTGTCGTTAGTTAAGTAACCTAACGGGTGATGACAGGAGCCAGTGGCGAATGCGGATGGCATAAGAGGACGTTATATTTTCGTTGTTTTCTGCAATGATAGGTTAATTGATGGGACGCATTATTTTAATGCAAAGAAAATAAACCAAAGTTGAATCGTTGGAACAAATTTAAAAGAAACCACTCGGTTATTTTAAAATAGCAGATTTTTTAATTGCGGAGCTTTAACCACTCTTTTTAAAAAGCTCTTAGGTTCCTTCGATTATATCAAGTTCACTACGTTCATGGTTTCGCCAAAACCAGTCGTAGCCCTCTGTCATTTCTTATGGATGGTCAGTAGTATTCAAGCTATGTTTGTTGGCCTTCGTCAAGGCATAGTGTTTGGTAGCTGCTGGGGTATTCATTTGTTGCATAGATAGATGAGTTGGTTTGGGACAGTCGTATTACCTTGTTGGCCTTCGTCAAGGGTATGTACGGGTGGGTTCAAATTAACAAGATAATGACGGGCAGAACTTGACATGTGACTTATGATTTGTTGGCCTTCGTCAAAGTCATAAGAAAATGGGGCAAAATTCCACATCGGGAGTTTCTAAAGAAACTGAAACTTGCTAGTGTTGCATACCATTTGGAGTTTGATGAATGTTAGTAGGATTCCTTCAACATTATCATACGATGATATTTGGATCCCGATCCTACTGTGAGTATATGCTACTTACCAGGAGATTCGTCACTTAACGATCAATGCTATAAACCAAGTAGGTGTCGAGAAAGGTGTCAGTGGGGCTACGCCCCCAGAGAAAAAAGGTTATTTAATTAAGGAACTTCGCGAAAGTGTTGTAAAACCTCCCTCGAAGTACCGACATGAGCCTGGCTGAACGGTTAAGCAAGTATTGTACAGTGAGAATAGTCCTGGCTAATTCTTCTTTTATGGTTTGAGGAAGGATTCAAGAAACAGTGCGAGCCATCCAGTCTAGATAAATTAAAAACCAATCAAAACTTGCAAGAGCATCATGCTAAAGTGTTTTCTTCTCTCTCTCTCATTGCAGCGACCCTGTGACCATGACTAGGTTACATCTAGATAACAAGTTGACTGAATCTAACTTATATGACTGGAAAAGGTCTGTCCAGATGTCCATTGCCTATGAAAAGCTGGACCACCCTATTACAACTCAAGATCCCGCCGTCCCAGGTCCATTTTCCACCGTCGCGGATATGGATATCCGTCAGACAAGGGAAAAGGATAAAGCGAAAGCCAAGTGCCTCGTGTTAGCTTCCGTTGATGGTGTATACCAGAAGCAGCACGAGAAGATGGACTCAGTTTCCATTTTTCTCCATAACAAAGATTTATATGGAGAGCAATCTCATATTGTAAGTTATGAGACCTCGAACGAATTAATTCAAGCGAGGTTGGCTGTCGGGTCATCTGTATGGGATGACGGCCTTACAATGGCTAGCTATATTGATGAGCTCAAGGACCTGGAGACCACGTTGAGAAACAGGTCATACGCTGACTTATTTCCACAGTCCCTACCCTCTACTTACACCCTGAAAGAAACCAGGGATACACAAGGTCTGCTTAATGGGGGACCTTCTTCTTCTACATCCAGGGCCAAAGCAATGGGTGAAAAGAAGAAGACCTCTACAAAGCAGATATACGGTGTCGGTAAAGTAGGAGGAAAAGGAAGAGCAAATGTTTCGGGACTTGGTGTAGGTAAGAAGGGATGTTCCTATTGTTATGGGAACGGGCATTGGCAGAAGGATTGCAGGGCTTTGGAAGCCAGTAGCCAGGATATGAAGCATGTTGTGGCTTCAGCCTCAATTGTGTTTGTAATTGAGAACTGTTTGTCAAGTAACTCTACTTCCTGGGTACTAGATACCGGAGCAGGATCTCATATATGTAATTCATTACATGCTTTGAGAAACCGTAGAGTTATAAGGGTAGGTGATTTGTCTCTCAGAGTTACAAACGGAATGAGCGTGGACGCTGAATCCGTGGGAGAATATCGCCTAGGTTTGACAAGTGGGCAGATATTGATTCTACGTAACTGTTTGTATGTACCGAGTTTGACTTGTAATATCATATCAGTGTACTTACTTTCGAAAGAGGGATATGATTTTACATTCATAAGCGATGTAGTTCACATCCACCTAAATCAAGTTCTGATTGGGTCCGGTAAATTAGATGACGGTATATACGTATTGAGTCAAGCTCAGGTTTTCAATGTCCAGAACACACTTAAAAGAAAGTCTCCAGAAATAAATCATGCTTTCTTATGGCATTGTAGACTAGGTTACATCAATGAAACACGATTAACGAAGTTACATAGAGAAGGATATTTGAATCCGTTCGAATATCAATCTCATGCCACTTGTGAATCTTGTCTCATTGGAAAGATGACAAAGACTCCGTTTACTGGACACGGAGTAAGAGTGAGCGAGCTCTTAGGACTCGTACACAGTGGCGTGTGCGGTCCAATGTCTACACATGCGCGAGGTGGTTATTCCTACTTCATTACTTTTACGGATGATTTCTCTAGGTATGAACATATCTTCTTGATGAAGCATAAATCCGAGGCCAGGAATACAAGAATGAAGTGGAAAACCAAATAGGCAAAAGTATCAAGACACTAAAATCTGATGGAGGTGGAGAATACTTAAGTGCCGAGTTCCTGGGTTACTTAAAAGAGAATAGAATTCTCTCTCATCTTTCTCCTCCATACACACCACAACACAATGGTGTATCGGAAAGAAGGAATCGAACCCTATTGGATATGGTTCGTTCGATGTTGAGTAAAGCTGAGTTGCCGCGATCTTTCTGAGGTTATGCATGATTGGTTGATTCAGCGTGCTTGCGCTTTCTAAAAGATAGATCAAAAATATTTGTAACCGCAATCAAGAACGGCGTCGCATGTAGCTAGCCGGTGAGTACGGGTCGGTCCACAGGGATGTTGTGAATTTCCTAGTCGCGCTTACGAGTTAATTCCGAAGGGTGTTCGGATTAATTATTAAATCTAAAAACCTAATTAATCTATACTAATTATCTAGATCTATTCTTGTTAGGGCTAGGTTTAGGGATGGTTTGGAAATGTAATTAAATCTCACCGCTTTCAATACCCGAATGAAGATCTATGAGGAGTTATGGTAATTATTAATAAAGTGGATTAGATCCGTTCGGGAAGATGTTCCTTCCTCTAGGTTCTTGTCCTTCCTTTAGAGATCCTTACCCTAACCTCCATGGAAAACATCACACCCGGGCCTTTATACTACGGTATCACCGCTACCTCGAGGGATAGAGTGCCGTAGGGAGCGGTATGTGCATGTATGCATGGAGTCCTATTGTAAATATTTGGTGGGTAAGAAAGGGATGAGAGATCTCATCTCTCAAAATCCTTCCCCAAAGCTAAACCCTAAACAAGTTCCTAGGGCATGAAATTAAATCTACCTAGGGCAAAGAATTGAAATCTAAACTAGGGCGAGAAATTAAATCTACTTACAGATGCATCCCTCCAATCATCCATGCAGGCTTGTCAGATCTGAATTTCTGAATGGAAAAGAAACACCGATGCTCTCCAAAAGATTTCTAAATTTTATTCATAAAAGGAGGCATAAGAAATTACAATGAGTAGAGTTCCTATTTATAGAGAATAGGAAACCCTAGGTTACAATTGATTTGCATGTCTACATTTACCAAAATATCCTTAGGAAGACCTAGTCAAAGTAGACTTCAAGCTTTGGTAAAATTTTATGTCTCTTTAAAAGAAAGTATTGGGCCTTGGATCTTTGGGCTTCCTTATTATTTGGTTCTTTATTAAAATAGCTTCTATGTTTCTTCCAGATCTCCAGTGAATAATTGCGGTGGACTTTTAACCGTTCGCTTTGTAATCTTGGACCTTGCATTGCCTTGTACTTTGTGAATTTTATCTTTGATGTAGGCTTGATCAAGAGTCTTCTATTTGTTGGTCAAAGTCCACTTTTTCATCGTCTTTTCATCGTTTTCACTGTTTTAGATCCAAGAACCTGTAACCTGTAATATGTAGCAGACATGCGTCAAAAGCACCTGTTTATTTGTAAAATATATAAGAATGGGGAATATAATAATGCAATATTATGATATGAACAAATACCCCCAAACTTATCTTTTGCTCGTCCTCGAGCAAACTTATTTTTTATTCTCTACAAAAAACCTAACCGCACTTTCGCAGGGAAACGCGATTGCACTGAGCACGTGCAACAAGCCGTTAAACCTCTAGGTGTCCCTAGTAGGAGGAGTGTTGTCTCCTGAGGGTTTTCAGCGGATACTACCCACAAAATCCTATCAATTCGGCCCATTGACTTTTGTTTTCCAATTAAGTTTTCCAACAGGGAATTCTATTATCTTCTACCCGTAAATTATCCACCCATATTCTTCACACTTCCTCATTATTTAACTTAAGATTATATATATCTTATAGACTTACTTAGCTTTCGGCATTTCCTAAGTTTTCCTTCTAGGGTTTCATCTCCACTTAGGAATTTCTATCAACTCTACTAAAGATACAAGTTCTATTCTTCATTCCTTTCTCTTATCTAAACTCCAATCACATATCCCCACGTGTGTGTAAATATCACCCCTACACTTGGAAATTCAAATCAAGCAATCGTACTCCCGTCCATTGTCCAAAGCACTTGTGAACTTTCGCTTTCACATCCTTCATGTGACTGTTAATACTTCTTGAGGTACCAACAACCGATTACAAGATGCGTTAGCGTTTTAAAGCGTACTTCCTAGTTTTGCAACACCCAAGGCTTTTAGCAGTGGCTCCCAAACCAGTTGGTCTAAGGCACTAGGTGATGAAGCACCCTCGCTAAATATTTTTCTATTTTTACAGCCTTAAGTAATCACAAAAACCAGTGTCCATTTTTTTTTCTTTATCCACTTTTTTTTTCTTTTTCATTGTGCTAAGGACTTTAGACAAGAGTATTTCAAGGTCTCTTCTACTATTCCAAGTTTCAAGATGCGTGATTGTGCAAATTGTAGGGTATACGTTTTCAGAATCTAGACTTAAGTTAGGAACTATTTTTCAAACTTATACTTTAATTAGAACATCAATACTCTTCCTTTGTTTCGACTTAGCCCAAGAAGTGAACCCAAAATTTGCCTATTTCTAAATAAACTACAAGGCATATACTTTCTACTGTTAAACTTTAAGGGAGGTTATCTTTAGGGTTTTTAATTCACTAAGTCTAAGATCTAGTTTTTCCTAGCTAGTTAACCTATCTGTTAAACTCAAGTCAATTAGCCAAAATTGAATACAGTAATTTTTATAATTTTTGAAATTTTTCAAATTTTTATGGGTTTTCAAATAAATATGCAAATGCAAAAATATGTACAAATAAATGCGAAGGAAGAAGACGTACCGAGCATACCCCCAAACTTGAACTTGACAGTGTCCTCACTGTCATGCTAAACCAAGAGTGTAAAAATGCCGGCACTCCCCTGTTTATTTATTTATAATTTTTTTTATTTTTAATGTTTTGAAATTTTTTTTATTTTTTTATAGAAAAAGAAAACAAAAATATATATACATATATACAAAGATTCCCCCAAACTTAAGCTTGGCCTTGCACAAGCCAAAAGTTAGCACCAACCATTCAAAAATCTTATCGTGGAAATGGTATAGTTGGTGCAAGAAAATGAGAAGCACGCGAGACCGTGTGGAAAGAAGAATGGTAGAATATGGTCTCGGTGGGGGAGAAGAAAGATGGAAAGAAGAAGGAAGTGGAGTGCAATCTTGAGGGTGTAAATTGAGTGAATAAATTAGCGCAATTTGTGATGACCGATGTGTTAAAAGCGATTGCGCTAACCTACCAACTCGTCGGGAAATGGGGTCAAATCCCTCAAGATTCGCAAGAAAACATGGGTACGCCGAACTTGGTATAGGAGATGAAAGCGTAACAGTCATTTGTTCGGTCGGAACAATGGGAAAGACGAAAGGGAGTGAGTGAGGAAGGGTATCAGTTAAGGATTTAGGAGGGTGTATTGGAAAATTCGACACATCAAACGAAAATGGTTCAACCTCAATATTATCCTCAGTATTATCCTTATAATTCTCCTCAATATTTTCCTTAAAATTTTTTTTATCCATGCCAATATCATCAAAATCAAGACGCATATGAAATTCGGGAGAAACATTTAATAACTCGGGATGATGATTTGAACATAAAATTTCAATTAAATCGACAGGTTCATCATCCGAAATATTCCCGGCGTCTATATCCTCAATCAAGTGAAAGTCAATTTCTTTAGACACCTCCTCAAAAGCATGGATGTTTATCAATGTAGGTTCTAGCGTGGAAGTGTAAAGGTCGAAAGGATTAGGTGCAGTTTCACTCGAAAGGGGTTCCTCACAATCTGGCAAATCAAACACTACAAAATCACACAACTCGCTTTTATGTTGAACTTGTGAATCATTTAGGACAGTCGATGGAAAACTGGAGTTGTGGGCTTCAATTGGGTAAGGGTATGTTTGATTTGGAAATCCTCTCTCATTCTCACTCAGTCCAACCACCTCCTCATACATTGAAAAATTTGGAGCTAGTTGGAAACTAGCTACCGGTTCAGCAGGTTGCATAAGGGTGGCCACGGACGCTTCCACATTCCTAACCATTTTGTTTGTTGCTGCGATATACGCCTCCAACGCCTCTTCCAAACTAGACTTGGGTGGTAAGGGGGTTTCGGTAAAAGATTCGAAATTGTTTGGATATGTGAAACTCCCTAATGGCTGTGTAGAAGCAGTGTCTAGTGAAGGTGGAAAGGTCGGGTAGGACTGGTAGGAAGTGGGTGATTGGACTGGGGTAGGGTCAACATGTAGATAAAAAGGTGAATAGTCTTGTTGATCCCTAGAACTAGATGTGTGGAGAGGGGTGAAAGATCGGCTACGAGATTGAGCAATATGCTCAGCAATGGACATCGGCCTAGGAGTGACAGAAGGACTTAAAGAAGTGGTGTCAACACATGTAGGTGGTGAAGGTTGACTTGGTTGACACAAAGTGGGTTGAAAAGTCAAACTATTTCTCCTAGACTCCTCTATATGATCTTTCAAAGATTTTCTAGAACTAGGTGTGTGGAGAGGGGTGAAAGATCGACTGCGAGATTGAGCAATATGCTCAGCAATGGACAACGGCCTAGGAGTTACAGCAGGACTTGGGGAAGTGGTGTCAACATATGTAGGTGGTAAAGGTTGACTTGGTTGACACAAAGTGGGTTGAAAAGTCAAACTGTTTCTCCTAGACTCCTCTATGTGATCTTTCAGAGATTTTTTAGGCAAGGAAGGATCGTCTTTAAATTGACCGAACAAATTGCCGAACGACGCAAAATTAGGTTCAGGATACCAAAGTTCGGCAAGTGATTTTTTATGTGGGGTACCCATGTTAGAAGAAGAAAGGTTGAAAGAAAGAAAGTTGGGTGATGGTGCAAGGATTTATTTGGGGCAAAAGATTGCAAGTTTTCTATAAAAGATTTATCCCTTTTTCTTTTTCTTTAATTGAAAATTGTTGCAAAAAGATTTTTAATTAAAGATATGCAACCGAAATATATTACCTGCAATCAGTTATTATCTTAAGCATATCACAAGAATCTTTATTTGGAAAAAAATTGTTGCAAAAAGATATTTGAGAAAAGATATGCAATAAAAAAATATTTCTTGCAATCAATTTAGTTCAAGCGGGGCCCAAAAATCCTGCACAAGATCGTTATTTGGAAAGGAATATATTTTTAAGGCGCACAAAATCCTGCAGGAATATTTCAGAAAAGATATAGCTAGATCTCCATAGAAAGACCAGAGAAGCTTACAGAGGAATTTTCACCTGATGACGTCACTGTGGAGCCGCCCTTCCGCGGCAAATCCTGGTTCCCACCACGGTTCTGCGCTCCTTTTGATGGCACAGATCCCCAAATTTTTTTTTTGGTGCAACGAATCGTCAAGACGGCCGCGTTTCCGCGGCCTAAGGTGGGTATTGGCCGTGGAATCGCGGCGGGTTGGGGAGGTTGGGGCTTCAAAATTTGTTTCCTGTTCTGTTGTTCAAAATTGCTTCTGTTCCGATATTTTGTTTCCTGTTTTGCTTTCGGGAAATCTCCAGATCCGAATTTGTATATCCTGCAAAAATTCAACCACAAAGTATCCCTTCCAAAAATAACAAATGATATATATTTTTATATTTTTTTTGATTTTTTTTCAGATTTTTATGATTTTTTAAATTTTATGATTAACCCGAAATTACGAAAAGAAAATTCTACGCCATCCCCGGCAACGGCGCCATTTGATTGGTTGATTCAGCGTGCTTGCGCTTTCTAAAAGATAGATCAAAAATATTTGTAACCGCAATCAAGAACGGCGTCGCATGTAGCTAGCCGGTGAGTACGGGTCGGTCCACAGGGATGTTGTGAATTTCCTAGTCGCGCTTACGAGTTAATTCCGAAGGGTGTTCGGATTAATTATTAAATCTAAAAACCTAATTAATCTATACTAATTATCTAGATCTATTCTTGTTAGGGCTAGGTTTAGGGATGGTTTGGAAATGTAATTAAATCTCACCGCTTTCAATACCCGAATGAAGATCTATGATGAGTTATGGTAATTATTAATAAAGTGGATTAGATCCGTTCGGGAAGATGTTCCTTCCTCTAGGTTCTTGTCCTTCCTTTAGAGATCCTTACCCTAACCTCCATGGAAAACATCACACCCGGGCCTTTATACTACGGTATCACCGCTACCTCGAGGGATAGAGTGCCGTAGGGAGCGGTATGTGCATGTATGCATGGAGTCCTATTGTAAATATTTGGTGGGTAAGAAAGGGATGAGAGATCTCATCTCTCAAAATCCTTCCCCAAAGCTAAACCCTAAACAAGTTCCTAGGGCATGAAATTAAATCTACCTAGGGCAAAGAATTGAAATCTAAACTAGGGCGAGAAATTAAATCTACTTACAGATGCATCCCTCCAATCATCCATGCAGGCTTGTCAGATCTGAATTTCTGAATGGAAAAGAAACACCGATGCTCTCCAAAAGATTTCTAAATTTTATTCATAAAAGGAGGCATAAGAAATTACAATGAGTAGAGTTCCTATTTATAGAGAATAGGAAACCCTAGGTTACAATTGATTTGCATGTCTACATTTACCAAAATATCCTTAGGAAGACCTAGTCAAAGTAGACTTCAAGCTTTGGTAAAATTTTATGTCTCTTTAAAAGAAAGTATTGGGCCTTGGATCTTTGGGCTTCCTTATTATTTGGTTCTTTATTAAAATAGCTTCTATGTTTCTTCCAGATCTCCAGTGAATAATTGCGGTGGACTTTTAACCGTTCGCTTTGTAATCTTGGACCTTGCATTGCCTTGTACTTTGTGAATTTTATCTTTGATGTAGGCTTGATCAAGAGTCTTCTATTTGTTGGTCAAAGTCCACTTTTTCATCGTCTTTTCATCGTTTTCACTGTTTTAGATCCAAGAACCTGTAACCTGTAATATGTAGCAGACATGCGTCAAAAGCACCTGTTTATTTGTAAAATATATAAGAATGGGGAATATAATAATGCAATATTATGATATGAACAATGCACTAGAATCAGCTGCATATCTTTTGAACAAAGTTCCAACCAAGACTGTGCCTACCACACCATATCAGATGTGGAGTGGGAAGAAACCCTATCTTCAGTACCTGAAGACATGGGGATGTCCAGCTTTTGTAAAAAAGCAGCATCCGGACAAGCTCGAGGCACGCTCAGTACAGTGTAAGTTTATAGGATATCCAAAGAACTCCAAGGGATATTGTTTCTATTACGCAGAGGAACAAAAGGTTTTTGTTTCTCGTCATGCCCACTTCTTAGAAGATGAATTTTTAGAAAATCAGAAGAGTGGGAGCGCAGTAGAACTGGAAGAAATTCCAGAACTACAAGCTGTTACTGAAAGTATGGTAGAACCAGAGGTTTCAGAAGAAAGGGACATACCAGCGCCTATCTATAGAAGTAGTAGGCAGTCTCATCCGCCCGAGTGATACTATGGTTTTATCATAGACGGGGATCGAGAAGATTGCGTCATTGATAATGATGACCCTACTAGCTTCCAGCAAGCCATTCAGAGCGGCGACTCGGTAAAATGGCTGGATGCAATGCGGACCGAAATGGAGTCCATGTACACTAACAAAGTATGGACTTTGGACATTGATCCAGATGGGGTAAAACCCGTAAGATGCAAATGGATCTTCAGAAAGAAGATTGGTGTGGATGGACAGGTTGAAACCTATAAGGCTACACTTGTTGCAAAGGGTTTCCGTCAAAGACTTGGTTTGGACTATGACGAAACCTTTTCTCCAGTGGCTATGCTCAAATCCATTCGGATCCTTCTTGCTATTGATGCCTTCCACGATTATGAGATCTGGCAGATGGACGTAAAGACGGCCTTTCTAAATGGTAATTTGGAAGAGTGCGTCTATATTGATCAACCAGAGGGATTCATTCAGAGTGGGAGTAGCGGTAAAGTATGCAAGCTTCTTAAATCCATTTATGGACTAATGCAGGCATCGCGGAGTTGGAACATCAGTTTTGATGATACTGTCAAAGAATTCGACTTTATCAAAAATCTAGATGAACCATGCATATACAGTAAGATTGTAAGGAGAGTTGTTGTATTCCTCGTCTTGTACGTGGATGACATTCCCCTAATAGGAAATGATATTCCTATGCTACAGTCAATCAAAAGATTATTGTCACAGAAGTTCTTCATGAAAGACCTGGGTGATGCCACCTACATTCTGGGGATCCAGATCTATCGTGATAGATCAAAAAGGATGTTGGGACTTTCGCAGTCCAGGTACGTAGACACCATATTGAAAAGATTCAGTATGGATGATTCTAAGCGCGGTAACCAACCGGCTTGTCACGGAATCACCCTCTCCAAAAAGATGTCTCCCAAGACTGATTTGGAAAGGGATCGCATGTCGATTATACCCCACGCTTCTGTTGTAGGCTCTATAATGTATGCGATGTTATCTACCAGACCAGATGTAGCATACTGTTCACACCATAATATTGCATTATTATATTCCCCATTCTTATTCTTTTTATAAATAAACAGGTGCTTTTGACGCATGTCTGCTACATATTACAGGTTACAGGTTCTTGGAGCGAAAACAGTGAAAAAGACAAAAGATGATACAAAAAGGGACTTTTGACAAACAAACAGAATACTCTTGATCAAGCCTACATCAAAGATAAAATTCACAAAGTACAAGGCAATGCAAGGTCCAAGATTTCCAAGCCACGGTTAAAAGTCCACCACAATTATTCACTGGAAAATCTGAAAGAGAACATAAGCTATTTTGAAGAAAGAATTAAAGAATTAAGTAGCCCAGGAAGCCCAAAGACAGAAGAGCCCACAAAGGAAAGGCCCAATACTTCCATTTTAAGAAGACAAAAGGAAGATTTTATTTTACCAAAATTCATTTGCGGCTTTGACTAGTTGACCTAGGGCTATTTTTGTAATTGTAGACATGCGGATCAAAATGTAACCTAGGGTTTCTATTTCCTATAAATAGAACTCTAAAGATTGTAATTTCTTATGCCTCCCTATGCCTCCCTTTAATGAATAAAATTTAGAAATCTTTTGGAGAGCATCGGTGCCTCTCTTTAATTCAGAAATTCAGATCTGACAAACCTGGATGGAAGATTGGAGGGATCCATCTGTAAGTAATTTAATTTCTTGTTCTAGTTTAGATTTTAATTCCTTGCCTTAGATGTTAGCTTTGGGAAAGGCTTATGAGAGATGAGATCTCTCATCCCTTTCTTACTCATCACATTGAATCTATAGGACTCCATGCATACATGCACATACCGCTCCCTACGGCACCCTATCCCTCGAGGTAGCGGTGATACCGTAGTATAAAGGCCCGGGTATGATGTTTTCCATGGAGGTTAGGGTAAGGATCTCTAAAAGAAGGACAAGAACCTAGAGGAAGGAACACCTTCCCGAATGGATCCAATCCCTTTTATTGATAATTACCATAACTCCTCTTAGATCCTAATCTGGGTATAGAAAGCGTTGAGATTTATTTACATTTCCAAACCATTCCTAAACCTAACCCTAGCAAGATTTAGATCTAGATTAATTTAGTTTTTAGATAGAATCAATTTTTAGATTTAATAATCAACCGAACACCCTTCGGAATTAACTCGTAAGAACGAATCAGAAATTCACAAAATCCCTGTGGATCGACCCGTACTCACCGGCTAGCTTCCTGTGACGCCGTTCATGATTGCGGTTACAAATATTTTTGATCTATCTTTTAGAAAGAGCAAGCACGCTAAATCATTCAATCAAATGGCGCCGTTGCCGGGGATGGCGTAGAATTTTCCTTTTTGCAATTTCGGGTTAATCAAAATTAAAAAAAATCATAAAAATCTGAAAAATCACAAAAAATATAAAAATATATCATCTGTTATTTTTGGAAGGGATACTTTGTTGTTTGAATTTTGCAGGATATACGAAAATCGGATCTGGAAATCTAAAGAGATCAAAACAGGAAAAAAACAGATTGGAACAACAGAAGATCATAACAACCGAGAAACAAAAGAAATTTGGAGGACCGAGTCTACAAGTTAACTGCGGTGATCTGGTGCACCAAAAAAAAAAAAGCCGAACCTGCCAAAGCGCGGCGGAACCGCCGCGCCAGCCCTCTTTTGGCCGCGGAACCGCCGCGGTCTGGTCGAATCAGGGCTTAAAAAATGGGCAGAAGCGCGATAAAAAAAAAAAAAAATTGCTCCGCCATTGCAAATTTCTGTGAGTTTTCTCTCTCCTCCTCTGCAAATCTTGATATATCTTCTGTAAATTTGCCTGCAGGATTTCTTTGCGCTCAAAAATATATTCCCTTCCATATAACAGTCTTGTGCAGGAATTTTGGGTCCCGCTTGAACTAAATTGATTGCAAGTAATTTTTTGCTGTTACATATCTTTTCTATAAAATATTTTGCTGTTGCATATCTTTTCTCTAAAAATCTTTTTGCAGCAAAATTTTTCCAATTAAAGAGAGAAAGAATGAAAATAAAAAGAACAAATATTTTATAGAAACTTGCAAAAAATTTTAGCCGCAAATAAATACTTGCACTACCAACCATCCTTCTTGTCACCTTTCTTCTTCTAACATGGGTACCCCACATAAAAAATCTCTTGCCGAACTTTGGTATCCCGAACCTAATTTTGCGTCATATGTCAATGTGTTCGGTCAATTTAAAGACGATCCTTCCATGCCTAAAAAATCTTTGAAATATCACATAGAGGAGTCTAGGAGAAACAGTTTGACTTTTCAACCCACTTTGTGTCAACCAAGTCAACCTTCACCACTTCCATATGTTGATACCACTCTTTCGAGTCCTTCTGACACTTCTAGGCTGATGTCCATTGCTGAGCACATTGCTCAATCTCGCAGCCGATCTTTCACCTCTCTCCACACATCTAGTTCTAGGGATCCACAAGATTATTCACATTTTTATCCTCATGTAGACCCTACCCCTGTCCTACCACCCACTTCCTACCAGTCCTACCCGACCTTACCACCTTCACTAGATATTGATTCTACACAGCCTGTTGGGAGTTGTGCATATCCACACAATTTCGAATCTTTTCCCGAAACCCCCTTACCACCAAAGTCTAGTTTGGAAGAAGCGTTGGAGGCGTATATCGCAGCAACAAACAAAATGGTTAGGAATGTGGAAGCGTCCGTGGCCGCCCTTATGCAACCTGCTGAACCGGTAGCTAGTTTCCCGCTAGCACCAAATTTTTCAATGTATGAGGAGGCGGTTGGACAGAATGAGAATGATAGAGGATTTCCAAATCACACCTACCCTTACCCAATTGAAGCCCACAACTCCAGTTTTCCATCGATTGTCCCAAATGATTCACCAGTTGAAAATAAAAATGAGTTGTGTGATTTTGTAGTGTTTGATTTGCCAGATTATGAAGAACCCCTTTCGAGTGAAACCGCACCTAATCCTTTCGATCTTTACACCTCCACTCTAGAACCTAAATCGATACATATCCATGCAGATGAGGTGTCTAAAGAAATTGATTTTCACTTGATTGAGGATATAGACGCCGGGAAGATTTCGGATGATGAACCTGTCGATTTAATTGAAATTTTATGTTCAAATCATCATCCTGAGATATTAAATGTTTCTCCCGAATCTCATATGCGTCTAGATTTTGATAATAATGGCATGGATGAGTTGAATATTGAGGATAGTATTAAGGAGAGTCTTGAGGATAATATTGAGGTTGAATCATTTTTGTTTGATGTGTCTGATTTTCCAATTCATCCTCCTGAACCTTTGACTGTTATATCACATTCCCTCCTTCCCATCATTCCGACCACGCTTGAAGACTGTGAGCTTGAAACCTTTTCCTTTGAATCTGACACAATTCTCACAGACGATAACACTTACGAGTGTTTCACTTTTTCGGAAGATATTGATGACTCACCGCCCGAGTTTGAGTCCTTTACGTTTTCAGATGAGTTAGTTGAACCATCAGACTCGGTTGCTTACTGTAGTTTCGAACCATTAATGGAATCTTTCAAATTCGAGACAGTTTACTACGGTGAGCATGATGTTATCCATAATTCACTTCCTTTCGTCTTTCCATTGTTCCGACCGAACAAATGACCGTTACGCTTTCATCTCCTATACCAAGTTCGGCGTACCCATGTTTTCTTGCGAATCTTGAGGGATTTGATCCTATTTCTCGATGAGTTGATAAGTTAGCGCAATCGCTTTTAATACATCGGTCATCACAAATTGCGCTAATTTATTCACTCAATTTACACCCTCAAGGTCGTACTCCACTTCTTTCTTCTTTCCGCCATTCTTCTCCTCCGCCGAGACCATCTTCCATTCTTCTTTCCACACGGTCTCGTATGCTTTTCATCTCTTTTCTTTCCACCCTATTCTTGCACCAACTATACCATTACCACGATAAGATTTTTGAATGGTTGGTGCTAACTTTTGGCTTGTGTAAGGCCAAGCTTAAGTTTGGGGGGGACCTTTGTATATATGTACATTTTTTTTGTTTTCTTTTTATAAAAAAAAAAATTCAAAACATTAAAAATAAAAAAAAAATTATAAATAAATAAACAGGGGAGTGCCGGTATTTTGACCCTCTTGGTTTAGCATGAAGTGAGGACACTGTCAAGTTCAAGTTTGGGGGTATGCTCGGTACGTCTTCTTCCTTCGCATTCATTTGTACATATTTTTGCATTTGCATACTTATTTAAAAAATCCATAAAAATTGAAAAATTTCAAAAATTATAAAAATTATTGTATTCAATTTTGGCCATATTTGATTTGAGTTTGACAAATAGGTTAACTGGCTAGGAACAACTAGATCTTAGACTTAGTGAATTAAAAGCCCTAAAAATAACATTCCTTAAAATTTAACGGTAGAAAGTATATGCCTTGTAGTTTATTTAGAAATAGGCAAATTTTGGGTTCACTTTTTGGGCTAAGTCTAAACAAGGGAAGAGTATTGATGTTCTTATTAGAGTATAAGTTTGAAAAATAGTTCCTAACTTAAGTCTAGATTCTGAAAACGTATATCCTACAATTTGCACAATCACGCATCTTGAAACTTGGAATAGTAGAAGAGACCTTGAAATGCTCTTGTCTAAAGTCCTTAGTATGATGAAAATGAAAAAAATATATAAGTGTGAATAAAGAATAAAAAAATGGACACTGGTTTTTGTGATTACTTAAGGCTGCAAAATTAGAAAAATATTTAGCGAGGGTGCTTCATCACCTAGTGCCTTAGACCAACTGATTTGGGAGTCACTGCTAAAGCCTTAGGTGTTACAAGACTAGGAAGTACGCTTTAAAGTGCAAACGCATTTTGTAATCGGTCGTTGGTACCTCAAGAAGTATTAACGGTCGCATGAAGGATGTGTAAGCAAAATTCAATTAAAAATTCACCTACTAATGAGTACTTTGGACAACAGACGAGAGTATGATTGCTTGATTTGAATTTCCAAGTGTAGGGGTGATTTATACACACATGTAGGGATATGTGATTGGAATTTAGATAAGAGAGAGGAATGAAAAATAGAACTTATATCTTTAATAGAGTTGATAGAAATTCCTAAGTCGAGATGGAATCCTAGAAGGAAAACATAAGAAATGCCGAAAGCTAAGTAGATCTGCAAGATATATATAATCTTAAGTTAAATGATGAGGAAGTGTGAAGAATATAGGTGGATAATTTACAAGTAAAAGATAATAGAATTCTTAGTTAGAAAACCTAATTGGAGAACAAAAGTTAATGGGCTGAATTGAAAGGATTTTGTGGGTAGTATCCGCTGAAAACCCTCAGGAGACAACACTCCTCCTACTAGGGACACCTAGAGGTTTAACGGCTTGTTGGACGTGCTCAGTGCAATCGCGTTTCCCTGCGAAAGTGTGGTTAGGATTTTAGTGAATAAAAATAAGTTTTCTCGAGGACGAGCAAAAGATAAGTTTGGGGGTATTTGTTCACACCATAATATTGCATTATTATATTCCCCATTCTTATTCTTTTTATAAATAAACATGTGCTTTTGACACATGTCTGCTACATATTACAGGTTACAGGTTCTTGGAGGGAAAACAGTGAAAAAGACAAAAGATGATACAAAAAGGGACTTTTGACAAGCAAACAGAAGACTCTTGATCAAGCCTACATCAAAGATAAAATTCACAAAGTACAAGGCAATGCAAGGTCCAAGATTTCCAAGCCACGGTTAAAAGTCCACCACAATTATTCACTGGAAAATCTGAAAGAGAACAGAAGCTATTTTAAAGAAAGAATTAAAGAATTAAGTAGCCCGGGAAGCCCAAAGACAGAAGAGCCCACAAAGGAAAGGCCCAATACTTCCATTTTAAGAAGACAAAAGGAAGATTTTATTTTACCAAAATTCATTTGCGGCTTTGACTAGTTGACCTAGGGCTATTTTTGTAATTGAAGACATGCGGATCAAAATGTAACCTAGGGTTTCTATTTCCTATAAATAGAACTCTAAAGATTGTAATTTCTTATGCCTCCCTATGCTTCCCTTTAATGAATAAAATTTAGAAATCTTTTGGAGAGCATCGGTGCCTCTCTTTAATTCAGAAATTCAGATCTGACAAACCTGGATGGAAGATTGGAGGGATCCATCTGTAAGTAATTTAATTTCTTGTTCTAGTTTAGATTTTAATTCCTTGCCTTAGATGTTAACTTTGGGAAAGGCTTATGAGAGATGAGATATCTCATCCCTTTCTTACTCATCATATTGAATCTATAGGACTCCATGCATACATGCACATACCGCTCCCTACGGCACCCTATCCATCGAGGTAGCGGTGATACCGTAGTATAAAGGCCCAGGTGTGATGTTTTCCATGGAGGTTAGGGTAAGGATCTCTAAAAGAAGGACAAGAACCTAGAGGAAGGAAAACCTTCCCGAATGGATCCATTCCCCTTTATTGATAATTACCATAACTCCTCTTAGATCCTAATCTGGGTATAGAAAGCGTTGAGATTTATTTACATTTCCAAACCATTCCTAAACCTAACCCTAGCAAGATTTAGATCTAGATTAATTTAGTTTTTAGATAGAATCAATTTTTAGATTTAATAATCAACCGAACATCCTTCGGAATTAACTCGTAAGAACGAATCGGAAATTCACAAAATCCCTGTGGACCGACCCGTACTCACCGGCTAGCTTCATGCGACGCCGTTCTTGATTGCGGTTACAAATATTTTTGATCTATCTTTTAGAAAGCGCAAGCACGCTAAATCATTCAATCACATACGCATTGAGCGTTGTAAGCCGGTATGAGGCAAACCCAGGGGAGAAGCACTGGATAGCAGTAAAGAACATTCTCAAGTACCTGAGGAGGACTAAGGAGATGTTCTTGGTGTATGGCGGAAAAGACCTCCAGATCGAGGCCTTTGCTGACTCCAGCTTCCAGAGTAACAAGGATGACTCCAAGTCCTTGTCGGGTTATGTCTTTACCCTCAATGGAGGGGCGGTCTGTTGGAAGAGTTCCAAGCAGGAGACCGTTGCTGACTCAACGATGGAAGCGGAGTACATAGCTGCTTGGGATGCCGCAAAAGAGGCTGTCTGGATGAAGAAGTTCCTCACAGAACTTCAGGTGGTTCCTACCAGTGTTGGTCCAATACCTCTGTATTGCGACAACAACGGCGCTGTAGCTTTAGCGAAGGAACCCAGGTCCCATCAGAAGTCAAGACACATCTTAAGGCGGTATCACCTGATCAGGGAGATCAAGGTAAAGAGAGTAGATACAGAGAATAACACTGCTGATCCATTCACAAAGGCCATTCCTCAGACGCAGTTCGAGAGGCTATTCGAGATGATAGGTCTACGATATGCCAGTACATGGCCCTTGTGCAAATGGGAGATTGTTAGTGTTTATGCCCAAGAAGGCCATTACTGTATCATAGTAGTTTGTATATTACTTAATGGAAGCTTGAGATATTCACAGTTGTATTGACAGTCTTGCTAAAAATGGTAGTATGCTACTTGGTTTGTGTCTATTTTAATATGTGCATATGTTTCTTGTAACGTATCGCTTATACATATTAGTAGAGCCCTTAGGATCTTTGCTTGATTACCAGCGTTGTGATGGCAGTCACACTAATGGGGGCTGGGTAGTCTATAAGCAACATACTATACAGGTCCCTAGTCGTAGGATAATCGAGACAGGGCATCGATACTCCGGAGTAGACTAGTGTGTATGCTTCTCATCCCAGTTGAGGAGATGGTCTGTTCTAGAGCCATCAGTACGTCATACTGGAGATAGTATACAGGTGCTCGTTAGGTTACGGGTACACCGGACAGGACTCGCGGGGAACTGTTGGTTGGTATTATAACCGTCGTCAGTTAACAGTTCCCAGGTGACATGAGTACAACATAGTCCCCAGACTTGACACTGCTACTTCGCCTCGAGTGTGTCCTACTGTTCTTAGATTGCTACCCTACCACGGCTCAAAGGAGTCGTGCAAACAGGTAGAAGTTGGGTGCAGTCCCGAGCACTTGGAGGCAATGGCGGTTAGACAGGATTCGTCTCTCCCGGTATAGGGAATTGATATCGCGCTGTGTCAAAGAGCTATTACGCAAAGTCCCTGGCCAGGGCAAGCGAGATTTACTGGTAGGTTTTCCAGTAGTTTCTCAACGTGTAATGGGCTACGCTCCGACACGACTTATACCGCTTTTAGGGGACTGACGCTTGCCGCCCCCTAGGCCCGATATGAGATAGTCCTAGACGAATAGACCGGACTGTACGGAGATTGTCACAGCAGGCTCAGTAGGAGTTCGGATGGGTTTCCTCATCGTCCTTCTTATCGACATCTACCTGGGGACCGTTACGTACAGCTAGTGCCGCTTGCGGTCTATGGTTAAACCCTCTGCCAGCGTAGTGTCGAGTCTTTAGAGTCCCAGACAGAGAGTTTCCCTGCTTCGGACGAAATGATATAGAGGTCGTATAGTTTTACGACAGGGTTTGGACGCATACGTGTTTTTACGCACGTACGATGTTCAGACAGTTTTTACTAGTCGGCTTTGGTTTAAGCCAGATTCTAGTATCGGATTATTGGATTTATACAGTCTAAAGTTTTTCGGTGTTTTCACGGATAGGAGGGGAGTTCTCGTAATTTTTCGGGAAGCTTCTTGAAGCATGGTGACTTGGGGGTTAAGGTGGCATTTGCATTAATTGGATAAATGAGTCATGGTGTGATTCATACATGGAGTTAATGAATCATTTATGATTTATATGACTCATGTGATGAATCACTTACTGTATTAATGAAACATGATGATATATCATTATTTATTATTCATTTAATATATATGATATGTTTCATATATACAAAAATGATTCATTCATCCAAAAGGATTCTCATTCTCACCTTCTCTCTCCTCAAGCTCTCTATCTTCAAACCCTAACCCTAACCTATCATGTGTTGAGATTAAGGGTTAGCTAGACTAATACTTCCATAATCCAACTCTATATCACCTTGGTTGCTTAGATTAGCACTTTGAGTAACCTAGTTACCTCAAGTTAGAGGTTAAGCTTGGAGTAGGAGCTCTCGGGTGGATCGTCTTTTACTCGAGGAGGCCGTTGAGATGCCGACGTTCGAAAGAGCCTACAAGGAGTGGAGGACAACGATGAAGACCCGAAGGACAAGTAACGTGAGGTATAACTTCAAAACAGAGTAGTTAAACCTTTCGTAGTTTGCTAGTAACGGTTTTGATACGGTTCATGGGTTCAAGTCCGTGTTACGAAGCTTTGATTATCGTTTTTCATATATTCCGCCTCCCCGCAAGTTCGTGGGGTGCGTGACATGGACTTACAGATGTGGCACTATAGAGTTATCCCTTATGCTTCCTGACAGTTGGAGGAAGTACGAGCAGGATATCCCATTTATGATCTGGAGATGGCCGTGGTGGTCGTGCGTTGATGATCTAAGGACACTACTTGTTAGGAGATTCGTGTCAGATTTTCACAGACCACCAGAGCATAATGTACATCTTCCTACAGCGGGTTTTGATTGTTAATACAACGCCGTTGTATGGAGATTGCAGAGGATTGTGTTTGTGAGATCCTCGTTAACCGTGGCACGGCGATTGTGGTAGCTGATGCTGGAATCGTAGGCCCGGGGATAGCTTGTTCCAGTTGTGCGCAGTTCAGAGACAGTCTTCTGCAGATTTATAGTTCTTGTGTGATCGTTGAGTACAGCATAGGTTCGCCTCTACTGAGGGGACAATTTGCTCATGTCCGCGCCTTCCACTTTTCCGTAATCACTTTCGCGAGGCACAACCCGCCGATGCTCGTTCGCCAGAGATTCTTGAGCATACTCGGCTGTGTAATGATTCAGAGTCCTTGATTTGTGACTAGGGTATGCTACGTTTAGGGACGCGTTTGTGTGTACCTGATACCGATGGGTAGAGACGCGAAATCCTAGAGCAGGAACATCAGTCAGCTTTCTGTGTTCATTCAAGTTCCACCAATTTGTGCGTGACTTGTGAAATAGTTATGGGTGGACAGGGATGAAGAGTGAAGTTTCGGAGTTCGTTTCAAGGTGTCTGTCTTGTTGGTGAGCTTAGGTTGAGCATCACAGACCGGCTGGAGGGTTGCAACCTTTAACCGTTCCGGAGTGGGAATGGGAGCAGATCTCCATGAATTTCGTTATGGTGTCTACCCAGGTTTAGACAGGGTGTGACTCCATTCGGGTGTTTGTTGTCCGGTTATGCTCAGTTTGCTCAGTTGTTCTTCATTAAGTTTGTGCGTTTGCACGGAGTTCCTTCAATTGTTGTTTCCAATGGAGGCACCCTATTCGCTTGCCGTCTTCGGCAGAAGCTTCAGGAACCCTTGGGTACTGGTTGAGCTTTAGCTCCGCTTTCTATCCGTTGGCTAATGGTTAGACAGAGCGAACTATACAAACTCTGGAGGATATGCTTGTGCGTACGTACTCTGTGGTTGTTGGCAGTTGGGATCGTCACTTTCCATTGTTAGGGTTCTCCTTCGATAGCCATTATCATGAGACATTCCAATTGGCAACCTGTATGTTTTGTTTGGTAGGTCGTGTCGATCACCAATCTGTTTTTCTGACTCTGCTTGAGTAGGATTTTTGGACCCCCGCTAGTCTAGAGATTTCGGAGATGATCCAGTTGGTTCAGGTCAGGATGAGGACAGCCCAGTGCAGACAGACGTCTTATGCCGACCGTGGTGGTTGCAGATGTTGGCTATAGTGCCCTCAAGGCAATTATCATAGTCACATGTATGTGATCATGATGATTGAACGAGGACTTATACCAACAAAACAGTCTTACTTGAGATGATAGTATTCTATCTGGTATGTCTTTATCATCATGTATATGTTGATAAAGCCCATAGGACTCTTGCTTGACTACCAGCATTGTGATGGCGATCACATACGTGGGAGCTGGGGGTCTATAAGCACATCCTTAAATGTCCCTAGTCATGGGAGTATCGAGAATGGGCATCGATACTCCAGTGTAGACCGGTGTATACTTATCTAGACCCTGACGAGGGCGGTGGTCGGTCTCACAAGCCATTGGTGTTAGTTGTTCACCTAAGATAGTATGCAGGTGCTCATTGGGTTATGAGTACACTGGACGGACTCGCCGGGAACATGCTAGTTGGTATTATACCTATAGTCAGATAGCAGTTCCCTGGTGACATGTGTACAGGTTAGTCTGTCGACCTGAGATCGTCATTTGTCTCATGTGAGTTCCCACTGTGCTTTGATTACTACCCTACCACGGCTCAAAGGAGTCGTGCAAACATGTTTTAATTGGGTATAGTCCCGAGCCACATGGAGGCAGTGAGCGGATTGTCGGGGATTTGTCTCTCCCGGTATTGGGGGTTGATGTCGCGCTGTGCACGGGTGACCATCACTAGAAATCCTCGGCCGGGGTATATGAGAATTACCGATCCATGATCGATAGTTTCTCAGGTAGTGATGGGTTTCATACCGACACGAATTATCGCGTTGTTAGGGGTCTGATTTTATCCACCCCCTAGACTCGATATGCGATACTCTTAGACGAACTGACCGGGCTGTACGGATATTGTCACTGACAGGCTCAGTAGGGGTTCGGATGAGTTTGCTCGTCAGCCTTCCTTTCGCTCAATACCTGGGTAGCCGTTACGTACAGCTAGTTCCGCTGATGTGCTTGTGGTTAATCCCACTGCCAGCGTATTGACGAGTCTTTAGAGTCCCACACAGAGGGTTTTCTCGGTTCAGGCGATATAGTGTAGGTGACGTATGTTGATACATACAGGTGTCCGATTAAATATGTGCACGGACTGCACAGACTTTAATCGGACGGTTGATAATACTAGAGGCTTAGGATTAAGCCAGATTGTTAAATCATGTTTTGATTTAATAAATTACGTATGTATTCTAGTATTATTGTTCACTATTCATTTTCTCTCTTGGGTATTTGTATTTTCGTACGATTACGCGTATGTGTATATCGATACATGTACCGGCAAGTATTCCGTATTTGTGCGGAATGACTACTAGAAGATGCCACCTCATTATTTATTTTATTTATAAAATCACATGTTTAAATGATGTGGAAATGATGACATGGAAAGGCATGGTCATTTGGGTCAAAGCATGGCTTTTTCTTGTAGTGATAGGTATGGTGGTATTTGTTTAATGCAAATTAGAAATAACATTATTTTTGAGTGGGCATGAGAAGGGGGCCGGCCAATTCATGGGAAGAAATTGGGCTTGATCATTTTTGGTGATTGATTTTTTGGTGCTCACGCATTCTCATGCTCACACAAAAACACATAGCCATTTTCATGCCTTCCGATCATCACAACTTCTTGATCTTCACTTGAGATCCTCACTTGAGCTCATGGTTGAGAGAAAGTTTTAGTGACACTATCATACACTCCCCATTCTCCACTACTAGCCATTTTGAAGAGTCGGTTGTGTAGGGTTACTAGGCACACTCAAGAGGTTCCACAAGGCATCAACCATGCCAAAATCAAATTTTTCTTGTGCCGAGAAACCCTAATGCTAGATCGTTAACTAGAGGTAAGGCGAAAATCATACAAGTAAACAACTTTGCTACTAAGTGAAAGAGACTACAACCTTTGTAGATCCGGTCCTCCACATCTTTAGCTCCGTGATGATGTCCCTCCACTGTGTTAGTTATATGTATGCCCTAGAGGCCATTACTGTACATACGATGTATATTGTAGTGGATGCTAGGACATATATAGGGAGGACTTTCTTGCTCGACATGATAGTATGCTATCTGGTTGTACTTTATCTTAACATGTACTCTGATTGTCTCTATATTACATGTTGATAAAGCCCTTAGGATATGTACTCGACTACTGGGACTATGATGAGATCATACTAGTGGGGCCACGGTAGTCGACGAGTACATCCTATAACTGTTCCTAGTCGAGGGTGTATCGAGACAGGGCATCGATGCACCAGAGTAGACTAGCGTATACGCATCTTGACCCATATGATGGGCGATGGATGATCCACATATCCATCGGTGTTTGACATCAAGGATGGTGTACGGGTGCTCAGTAGAGACTGGGTACACTGGACGGGCTCGCCGAGAACTCCCAGATGGTATTATACCATACGTCAGATGGCAGTTCTCCGGTGACACTGGTACAGAGTAGTCTGTTGACCCGAGATCGTCATAGAGTCTTGTGTGATTCCCACTGTGCTTTGATTTCCATCATACCACGTCCAAGAGGGCGTGCAAAAAGGTGGCTTTTGGGTACAGTCCCGAATCACATGGAGGCAATGAGCGATAGGAGGGGATTCGTCTCTCCCGGTATAGGGAGTCGATGTTGTGCTGTGTTCGATTGGCTATAACCGGAAATCCCTGGCCAGGGTTGCTGAGATTTACTGGTAAGTGTTATCAGTAGTTTCTCGAACTGTTATAGACCTCAAATCGACACGACTTATCGAGCTACTGGGGTCTGACGCTTACCACCCCTAGGCGAGATATGCGACATATCAGACGACGAGACCGGACTGTACGGGAGTGTTACTGTTTGGATTCACAGGAGAAGTTACAGGCTTGCTTGTTGATCTTCTGAGTGCTCAATACCTGGGTAGCTGTTACGTTTAGCTGACCGTTTGCAGCTTGTGGGTGTTTGATATGATCATCACCTACTGCTGGCGTATTGACGATTCTTTAGAGTCCTACACAGAGGTTTCTTGACTCAGGCAAAACGGAGTAGGAGCACATATGTGATATGTGCGGGACCGAGGATAATGCGATATGTGATACCGTATTCTATTCTCGCGATATTTGATATCAGCCGGGTCGTCGGATCAAGTGTTGATTCGATGAATCGGTACGGATAAATATTAGTCGGTTATATGCGATATAGCCGGATTGTCGGATCAAGAGTTGATTCGATAATTTAATGTATAATAATATATATGATATATTAAATGACATTAACTAATAGTAGCTCACTAAAAGATTCTTTTTCTCACTCGGGTAATACATTGATATATATGCGATATATGTTAATTGTATTATTTTATTTTGGTGCAATAAATATTGTATATGTGATATATAATATTGTAACATGTTATAATTATTAATGCAACATGATTAGAGGAGTTTAAACGAGATTAGGGTTTGATTTGGGTTAATGGCTTCTAGAAGTTTGTAGATGGTTTTACTTTGTCATGATAAAGATATTTGTGTTGATCTTTATCCATGAGTCACACTTAACCCAACCCAAACCCTAACCCTAGTAAACTCTCTACATTGGTTATTACAACCATGGTTGCATAAATAATTATGATAACCTTTTTCTTATTCATCACAAAAGGAAATGGGTCACTATTCTTCTTCTTCCTTCATTTTTCTTTCATGGAAAAGCTTGCTTGTTTTTCAAAGGTGATGAATTATAGTGAGAAAAAGATAAATAAATAGAGCAAAAATCCTACTTCATCATCCTCATCTTCCCTTGCCATTTAGATGAGGGTGTTCACATCATTTCATGAGTGTTAGCTTGTGTTAAAGAAACTTCAAGGTAGATCATCATAGTATCGAAGATCGGAAGCAAAGCTTGCGTCTTTTTCTTCGTGGAACCTCTCGAGAGTCCGGATCCCGATGATCGCAGCGAAGGGACCACAACACGGAGCATATGAAGTGAAGGACCGGATCTACAAAGGTTGTAATCCCTCTCACTTAGTGTTAAAGTGTTTAGCCTGTTGTTTTCGCCTAATCTCTAGTTTAAAGTTCCGTATTCGGGTTGTTCGGCACGGCTAAATTTTTATTCGGGCATGGTTGATGCCTCGTAGACCCTTGTGCGCGTGCCTAGGAACCCTACAGTGGTATCAGAGCCAAGCTAGAGCTTTAGGCGAAGTCTGAACGAAGTTTAAAGTCCGATCGAAACCCGAAACCCCGATAAAACATGCTCTCTGGAAATTTTCTAAAAATTGGTATTTTTCCACATTAAAAATATCCAAAAATTACAGCAGGTAATTACAAGAATTACTGTGAAGCACGTGAGCGTAATTCGACCAAAGAACCGCGGAACCGCGGCCCCACCCCAGCTTGTGCGGCGGTTCCGCGGCCACGTGATCGATTCGGCGCACGTGCTTTTCACAGTAACTACTAATTTCTAATGTTGTACTTTTTGGAAATTTTTATTTTTTATTCAACTGTTGAATTATTTATGTTGTATTGGGGAATTAAAGTTTTGATCGGATATTATAACTTTGTTTAGTTTTTTCCGGATAACTTTTAGAAACTGTTAAAAAGTTCGAACGGATATCAATAACTCACTTTTTCCCTGTCGGAAAATTTTTCAAAAGTTGGATTTTTCCTCGTGTTTAAGAATGTTCTAAGTCGTGCAAGTAACTCGATGGACCCTCTAGAAGACAACAAACCTTAACTCGATTATGTGACCGTCTTGAACTGCCCTTTGAACCTTAGGGTTTGGGGCAGTACGGCGTGCCACATGTGAGGCGTTGGCTTGACCCTTCTACGGCTGGACCATTGGTACTGAGGCATGTGATGGATGTTTTTAAACTGATTTCAAGTGTTGAGATATATTGGGGAAATCTTGGGTGCTTGATGATTCGATCGGAAAGTTTAACTTTTTCTATTTATCTGGAATGTGATACAATAATTGGAATCCACAAGTAGTTATGTGATAACTAATTTGAATATTATAAACATAGCAGTTTAGTCTCAGATGATCGGTTGCCACAGAATTTTGATGTGATCAAAAGTCCGTCGCAATCACGTAGGGTACGCGGATACTCGCCGGGTAAACTTAATAGACAGCTGCGCCCCATAGCCCCGACCAAGTGACTGTAGGAGAACCCCGTCGCCGAAAGCATCCGTTCGGGTGCTCGCGGCAGCGGTGTTCCGCCTTGGTGCACTTCGTCGACGGTATCGGGGGTGCGGCCATCTACTAAAGTTTGCGACGAGCATTCGATCAGGACGTCGGGAATCTTGTTGAATTGGCCGACTTGGTATTGAAAAGAGTTTTCGATAAATGAGACTAAAACGCGGGGTTTATAATTGTTAGGCATGTGATGACTAAGGAATTCTTTTGGTTAGGCATGCCATGTCTAAAGAAGTTGCGGATTCCAACTGTTGTAGTTTTACACTTTCTTTTCTGTGACCGTAAGCGTAGTATGTGGTGTATCGCCGGCTTCGTTGCTATACATCAACGACAATCGGGATACGCATACTTGCTTACGTTGATGATATGAGATATTATGTGTTGCTGTGATATGTTGTATTGGATCGTCGCGTTTGAATAGCCGGGGGTTTTATGTGAGATGAGAGTTTTTCTTTTTCATTCATGTAAAATTCATTTGTATGTAATATTCTTTTATTGGGGCACTTCCAGGTAGCGGAAGATGTCACCGTTGTATATTATTTACTTTTCCGCATTAGGTAGACACAAGGCGGGGAGCACAAGTAACCGGGTTCTAGGGTCCAGTGGGAGACCATCTCGAGGAGTCGAGACCGGGTCACCTAACCCTAGAATTGGCAGTGTTACTTGCCGCTCTCGTAGGGGTCTAGGGATGTGGGTTTGGCTATTCATCGCGACCGTGGAATCCGTGTTTTATACAGGCTCGTATTGAAAACACGGACGTCCTAGTATATCCAATATTTCATATATGTTCTTCTGCTGCAATGTTCTGTGATGAGATCATATTACTGCCTGAGACGAATGTTTATATATTATATATATGAGATATATGTTATATTGCAGATTTCGTTTCAAAAGAGATGCTTGTGAAGCATAATTAAAATAGGACTTCATTAATGAGATTAATGAAATAAAAGAAACCTAAGATGTTGTAGAAACTTGTTTAAATTAAAAACTGGTAGCTCTAATTGTTGCTTTGCATAGCGGTGTTCCTTGTAGAACATCCAGCACCTTATTCGATAAGGAAAGGACCGAGATCCCTTCACCGGGAGTGACTCCTTTAGCGATAACTGGCAGATGCTACAAACCCGGTTTGTCTTTTGATTGCTTCTATAGTTCTTGCTTTGCACAGCGGTATATATGATATATCCTGCATCTTATTCGATGAGGAAAGGGCCGACGATCCCTTCACCGGGAGTGACCCCTTTAGCAAAACTAGAAAAGCCTTAAAAACACTCCATTTAAAATCACTCGATTCTACAACGATATCAAGTTCATTACGCAAAAGGTTTTCTTAAAAACCCGACGTAGCCCTCCGACATTTCAGATAAGGACTGTTTAGTATTCGTGCCGCGTTTGTTGGCCTTTGTCAAGGCGTAGTGTGCGGTAGCTGAATAGTACTTATCTGCTTAAGCATATGATGTGATTGATTTAGGGTAGTCGTGCGACCTTGTTGACCTCTGTCAAGGGTCGTGCTGGTGGGTTTATTTCAATCAGGAAATGAAGGGTTGAACTTGACTAGCAGCCTATGGTTTGTTGACCTCTGTCAAGGTCATAGGACGCTTGGGGCAAAATACTATTGGGAATTTCAAGTGTTGAAATTTGCAATGAGATTGCATACCTTCTATGAGATAGTTGGATCCCGATACCCGCTGCGAGTAAGAGTTACTCCTGGGAGAGTTTTACACATTACAATTAGCCGATCAAGTAGGTGTCTAGAAAGGTGTTAACGGGGTTACGCCTCTGGGAAAACGAGGTTTACTGTAATTAGGTTCGTGCGAAAGCACGGGGGACCTCCCTCAAAGTACCGACACTGGCCTGGCTGAAAGATTGGCGAACTTGTAGCGTGTAATTAATCCTGGCTAGTCTTTCCTTTTAGGGTTTGAAGGAAGATTTGACTAAAACAGTGGGAGACATCCTGATTAGATATATTAGATAACCAATCTAATCTTGCAAGAGCATACGCTGAGTGTTTTCTTCTCTCTCTCTCCAGGTAGCGACCATATCACGCCTTAATCAAGATAATAAAACGGATATATTGACCGAACCCGCTTGTTATACTCAGCTGGGGAACGTTGGTCCCGCTCCAACTTATAATTGTTATAAGACAGAGCAGGAGATTGGGGAATACCAGATTTCCCGTGCCGCCCAAACGAAGAAAGTGCATGCCGACGCATCATCTTCGGGTGTGTTCATTACAGAGAACTGTTTCTCAGTATCCTTTACGTCCTGGGTATGCGATACCGGATCAGGATCCCGTATATGTAATCTGTTAGATGGGCTACAGAAAGGTAGAGAACTGAGAACGGGTGATTAGTTTCATGAGACAGAAAACGGTGCAAGTGTTGCAGCCAAGTCTGTTGGTCACTATCACCCTGTATTACCAGAATACATTGATTCTGAACAAATGTTATTAGATACCGAACCTGATATACAAAATCATATCAGTCTCTTTATTAGTAAAGAAAAGATATAATTTTGTATTGTTGGATAATGTTTTGAACATTTCCTATATCAAGAGTTGATCGGTTCAGGCACGTTATCTAAAAGCATTGACGTTCTAAATCAAACCACGGTTCTTAACGTACAGAACACACACAAGAGGAAGAGTTCAGAAATGAACGAATCCTTCTTGAGGCATTGTAGACTAGGTCATATCAATGCGACCCGACTGGCTGAAGTTACATTTAGATGCATATTTAAATTAGTTTGAATTTACATCTTGTGAAACTTGCCTGTCATGTCACAAAGATAAGATGACCACAGCTCTGTTTATTGGAAACAGAGAAAGAGTTAGTGAACTTTTGGGATTGATACATGCTAATGTATGAAAGTCCCCTGTCTACACATGCCAAGATCGGTTCTTTGTACTCAATACATTCTCTGATAATCTCTCAAGATTCAGACATATGTTCCTGTTGAAACACAAGTCCGAACCTTTTGAGATATTCACAGAATATAAGTTAGAAGTAGAGAACCAAAATACGGGTATAAGTATTATGTCCTTTGATGAGATCAAGGAGGAGAATACTTGAGCACGGAATTCCTGGACTATTCTAAAGGAGAATGAGATTCTCTCTCAGCATTACTCCTTCGTATACACCATAGCAAGATGGTATATCGGGGCGGAGCAATAGCACCCTATGTGACATGGTGTGCTCTATGATGAGTACTACTGAGTTGCCTATTTCCTTTTGGAGTTATGCACTTGAGAAGCTGCATACCTATTGAATAGGGTTCAAATCAAATTAGTTGCCTACCACTTCATATACGATATGGAAAGGGAAGAGCCCATATCTTAATTTTGATAAGATTTGGGGTTGTTCGGACTATGTCTAAAAGCAAAACCCAGACAAGCTCGAGGCAAGGTCTGTTATGTAGAACTGGAAAGGTTCCAGCTATACAAACTGCAGCTGATGATTTGGTAGAACTAAAGGATTCAATAGTTTCCAACGAACCTCAGCCTCTCCGCCGATCTAGTAGGGTTCCTCACCCACCTGAGAGATACTTCGATTTCTCTATGACAGTAGGAGCGAGGATTGCATCATGAGATGATGACCCAACTAGTTTCGAGCTGGCCATCAGGAGTGGGACTCTGTAAGAATGGCTGGATGCTTATCGATCTGAGATGGAATCCTTATACACCAACAAAGTATGTACTTTGGTTGCTTTATCTGAAGGGTTAAATCCCCATCAGGAGCAAGTATATCTTGAGAAGATTACTTGGTGTACATGGAAAAGTTGAGACTTTCAAAGCTAGACTTGTTAAAGGTTTGCATCATAGACCAGGTATGGATTATGTTGAAACCTTTTCTAAGGATCTATGCTTAAGTCCATCCAGATCCTACTTGCCACGGCTACATACCATGACTACGATATCTGGTGGTTGGGTGTCATGACTGCTTTTCTAAATGATGTTTTAGAAAAGAGCATCTATAAGTACACAGCCAGAGGGCTTCGTAGACAGTGGGAGCAGCGGAAACGTGTGCAAGATGTTTTATATGATAGAACAGGCATCGCGGAGTTGGAACATCTGTTTTGATGTGGTAGTCAAAGAGTTTGACTTCATCAAAATGGTAGATGAACCTTGTATATACGAAAAGGTAGTAGAGAGTATGGTGGTGATCCTCGTAGAGTACGTGGATGACATACTCTTGATAGGGAAGGAGTTTCCTATGCTACGCTCGGTCAATCTCCGCTTATCACAAGGATTCTCCATATAGGATCAAAGTGATACCTACTAAATCCTAGGTTTTGGATCTATGAGATAGATCTAATTGGATGTTAGGATACTCACTAGTTGTAGTGAGATGGTATCAATCGATCCTGGGGAGAATCACTGGAATTGTTCTAGGGTGATAAGGACGACTGAATGTCAGTCGCAGGCTTGTCTACACCCTCCGTGGAGGGACGGTATGTTGGAAGAGTTCCAAGCTAGATACCGTGACATACTAGACGATTAAAGGCAAGATGCATCGTTACCAAGGATGCTACCAAAGAGGCAGTCTGGATATATATAAGTTCATAAGATGAACTTCGTTCCTACCATTGTGTGACAATGGAGTTGCGGCTTCAGCCAAGGAACTACCGTCCCATCAGAAATCCAGATATAATTCTTAGGCAGTATCACCTGATCATGGATATGGTTGATCTCCAGGGAGATCGAGGTTAGGAGAGTAGACACAGAGGACAACATCGCAGATCCACTCACAAAGGCCTTTTTCCCAGTAGAGACATTTACGGGATGGTTGAGTATGAGATACTTCAACCGCAGCTAATTGTTGGGTATGCGATACCATAACAAATGGCCCTAGTGCAAGTGGGAGATTGTTAGTTATATGTATGCCCTAGAGGCCATTACTGTACATACGATGTATATTGTAGTGGATGCTAGGACATATATAGGGAGGACTTTCTTGCTCGACATGATAGTATGCTATCTGGTTGTACTTTATCTTAACATGTACTCTGATTGTCTCTATATTACATGTTGATAAAGCCCTTAGGATATGTACTCGACTACTGGGACTATGATGAGATCATACTAGTGGGGCCACGGTAGTCGATGAGTACATCCTATAACTGTTCCTAGTCGAGGGTGTATCGAGACAGTGCATCGATGCACCAGAGTAGACTAGCGTATACGCATCTTGACCCATATGATGGGCGATGGATGATCCCATATCCATCGGTGTTTGACATCAAGGATGGTGTACGGGTGCTCAGTAGAGACTGGGTACACTGGACGGACTCGCCGAGAACTCCCAGATGGTATTATACCATACGTCAGATGGCAGTTCTCCGGTGACACTGGTATAGAGTAGTCTGTTGACCCGAGATCGTCATAGAGTCTTGTGTGATTCCCACTGTGCTTTGATTTCCATCATACCACGTCCAAGAGGGCGTGCAAAAAGGTGGCTTTTGGGAACAGTCCCGAATCATATGGAGGCAATGAGCGATAGGAGGGGATTCGTCTCTCCCGGTATAGGGAGTTGATGTTGTGCTGTGTTCGATTGGCTATAACCGGAAATCCCTGGCCAGGGTTGCTGAGATTTACTGGTAAGTGTTATCAGTAGTTTCTCGAACTGTTATAGACCTCAAATCGACACGACTTATCGAGCTACTGGGGTCTGACGTTTACCACCCCTAGGCGAGATATGCGACATATCAGACGACGAGACCGGACTATACGGGAGTGTTACTGTTTGGATTCACAGGAGAAGTTACAGGCTTGCTTGTTGATCTTCTGAGTGCTCAATACCTGGGTAGCTGTTACATTTAGCTGACCGCTTGCAGCTTGTGGGTGTTTGATATGATCATCACCTACTGCCGGCGTATTGACGATTCTTTAGAGTCCTACACAGAGGTTTCTTGACTCAGGCAAAACGGAGTAGGAGCACATTTGTGATATGTGCGGGACCGAGGATAATGCGATATGTGATACCGTATTCTATTCTCGCGATATTTGATATCAGCCGGGTCGTCGGATCAAGTGTTGATTCGATGAATCGGTACGGATAAATATTAGTCGGTTATATGCGATATAGCCGGATTGTCGGATCAAGAGTTGATTCGATAATTTAATGTATAATAATATATATGATATATTAAATGACATTAACTAATATTAGCTCACTAAAAGATTCTTTTTCTCACTCGGGTAATACATTGATATATATGCGATATATGTTAATTGTATTATTTTATTTTGTTGCAATAAATATTGTATATGTGATATATAATATTGTAACATGTTATAATTATTAATGCAACATGATTAGAGGAGTTTAAACGAGATTAGGGTTTGATTTGGGTTAATGGCTTCTAGAAGTTTCTAGATGGTTTTACTTTGTCATGATAAAGATATTTGTGTTGATCTTTATCCATGAGTCACACTTAACCCAACCCAAACCCTAACCCTAGTAAACTCTCTACATTGGTTATTACAACCATGGTTGCATAAATAATTATGATAACCTTTTTCTTATTCATAACAAAAGGAAATGGGTCACTATTCTTTTTCTTCCTTCATTTTTCTTTCATGGAAAAGCTTGCTTGTTTTTCAAAGGTGATGAATTATAGTGAGAAAAAGATAAATAAATAGAGCAAAAATCCTACTTCATCATCCTCATCTTCCCTTGCCATTTAGATGAGGGTGTTCACATCATTTCATGAGTGTTAGCTTGTGTTAAAGAAACTTCAAGGTAGATCATCATAGTATCGAAGATCGGAACCAAAGCTTGCGTCTTTTTCTTCGTGGAACCTCTCGAGTGTCCGGATCCCGATGATCGCAGCGAAGGGACCACAACACGGAGCATATGAAGTGAAGGACCGGATCTACAAAGGTTGTAATCCCTCTCACTTAGTGTTAAAGTGTTTAGCATGTTGTTTTCACCTAATCTCTAGTTTAAAGTTCCGTATTCGGGTTGTTCGGCACGGCTAAATTTTTATTCGGGCATGGTTGATGCCTCGTAGACCCTTGTGCGCGTGCCTAGCAACCCTACAGTTCCGTTGATCTATCCTCGTCAATGCTTGTTGATTGTTTCGGTCACCATGTTTATGGGAGCCGAAAGGGCTGCAGTTAGAGATACGGTCAGAGCAGACTTGTCTGGGACAAGGACTGACCAGGTGACATTCCGGTGATATAGAGACATGTCGTTTATTCATATTCGATCGGGTTTTAATGTTGAAGCGAGTTTCTTCGGGATCTGCACCAGATGGTCGACTCATTGCCAGAGATCAGCCGGACTTGAGGCATGATGTTTTCCCCTCTTCGAAGATCGTGGTGTTGCGTACTGTTCAGACAGCAGTACCAATCATTGCTGAGGTCATCGAGATGTTGCTTCCAGAGTTCATGAAGATAAAAGTTGACAATGTTTACAAGTGTAGATGGATCAGAAGGATTCGTAGTCATTCATATGTGGGATGGTTGGGACATTTAATCCGTTGCGGTGCTCCGATACGAGATCGGTGAGATTGATTTCCTTCTTCCGATGGATCTTGCTCAGACCTGATGCAAGTTGCTCGAGAAAGAGATTGTGCAGTACGTTTTTCTCCAACGAATTGGGACGAGTTTTCGAAGATGAGCTTAGCCAGATTCTTCTACAGATTATCGGAGATGCCAGATTCGTGTTTTTGGGAGTCTTGTAAGGTTCCGGGCATGGTCATAACCATGTATGACTTGCAATTCGCGTGATTGTCGTGATACGCTCCTTAAATTGATGGATTGGGAGAGTAATGGAATAGGAGATTGTTACGAAGTTTCAGTGGGCAGTTTTCTTCACCGTTGATATATAAGATTTGATGCATATGCAGCTCGCGTACGACCAAACTTTCACAGGAAAATCTTAAAGAGATGGCAGTTGTTACGAAGAGAAAGTGGATTCAGAAATGAGTGTTAGTTCTGGGAAGGCTGGATAAATAATATCCGCAGGAGACTTAGTGGATTCTTTCCAGGAGTTGTTAATAAGTGAGATTGGACCCAGGATTAGTTGGCGGCACACAAGCAGAGATTGGGGATTGCTGTCATCAACATATTGAGTTGCGAGAGACCGTACTATTAGTCAAGAAGATATGGTGAGAGGAATCATCTGTAGGACTGATTGTGTCGTTGCTCTTCACTGGACGATTGTATAAAAGAGGCATGACATTAGAGATCCGTAAGAAGAACCAGAATTCAGAGATAGAGAACGTTAGATCGTTGCAGACGACAAGTAGTAATCCTTACTATGCCAGTTTCGGGTGTATAAACAACTTTCGACATTGAAGACGATATACTTCGATGTCATTTGAGTTCGAGTTGCGTTTTTATGATCTAAATATTTCATTTTCAACGTTGAAGAAAGGACAACTCAACGTACGTTATTTTGACATATGTATTTTTGAGGATTTGTGAGTCACATGATGTTTTGTGCACACCGGGTGCACTTGATGAGATTTCCGTGTACAGTGATTTCACTTTGATTTATGTTTTGTGCACACCAGGTGCACTTGTTTGAGATTTTCGTGAAAGGTGACTGCACTCGATTGGAGTGTTGTGTACACCGGATGCAAAAAACTGATAATTTCCGTGCACATCAGATGCACATGATTAAGAGATTTTATATATATATACACTCTAGGCATACTCGGTAAGGTTTCGTGCACACCAGTTGCACGTTTTGATTTTGTGCACCCCGATGCACTTGAGATTTATTTTGTGCAGCCTGATGCACTTGCATTTGATTTTGTGCACCCCGATACACTGATACTATTTTGTACACTTTTTTTTCTCCATGCATAGTGGATGCAGTGGATATCGTTTCGTGCATGCCTGTTGCACTTAGCGCTGTTTTTTTTCATGCATACCGTGATGTGTGGTTTGAGATTTACATGCAAAACCGTTAAGGTTAATTTTGTTTTCATGATTTGCATTTGAAAAGATATCTTATAGATTTAATTTATATATTTTCGCTTGGTCGTGAGCTACCGATATTGCACTACGACTATGGCATTGATTGTATACTTGGTATACACAACGGTTTTCGTATTTGGTATTCTGTATCATAACTGGAGTAATTCTCATAGCAACCTCTAGAGTTACAGTTATGAGAATTTATATCTTTTTGATGTTTTAATGCACAATGTTGCGTTACTTTATGTTTTAGCTCGTATGGGACTTTGGATTTCCATTATATTGAGCGGACAATGTATTTTAAAATTTTGGACCCCGACAAAATGATATGAAAACGAGTTGATTTATTGAGAAAAATGTTTTTAGGATGGGGGTTTAAATTTAAATTCGGGAACCGAATTTTCTTAAGGGGGGAATATTGTAACATTTTGAAATATTTTGGATAATTTATTATTTTATTTAATTAAAAATATTATTTTAAGTTTATTGAAATAAAAAGACCTTTTAAATATGTAGTAGGTCAAATTAGTAAAGAAAGTCGATGTTTATATATAATAAATGTCATGAGGGATTTTGTGAAAAGTTTAATTCTTTGTTGAAATTGGATATTGTGTGAGGGTTATTTTGTAAAGGTGTTAGGTCATGGTTAGGGTTAGATGAACCACACACACACTACAACTCCAATTGAACCTCAAGCTCACACCTCCTCCTTGCATGAACACAACACTCCACTTCATGGTGACACATCCTACTTGCTTGAATGCACCATTCTTCCTCATGATGACACCTTCTCCAAAACTTATGCTTCATCATTCTTATCTTTTCTTTATAAATCATTTGATTTATTAAGTTGGAAACAAATTTACTAAATTATAAAATAAAGAGAATCCTAGAACACACCAAAGAAAAGAGAAGAAGAGAAGCTAAGTACCAAGTGATTCCTTACATCAACACTCAAGCTAGGCTATCTTGTTCTTGTGCTTTCCTTGATGAATTAACTCAGTGGATCCTTCAGTTGGTATAATCTCATATCTCAGATCTTGTTTTAATTCCGTTTTAGTATAGAAGTATGATATCGGAAATATCGTATTTGGATAATTTAGGCTCTGTTTTTGAAATCTGCTATAGTCTAGGAAATCTTTAACAAAATCAAACAGTACCTTAATCTTGTAAATTGGAATTAGATTACACACCAAAAAAAAGAACCCATTCCTTGATGATTCGACCGGCCACATCTGCGAAATATCCGAGCTCACCGGTTTTTATAGGGAGTTGGGTGTTGGTTTTTCTAGGGTAGCTCTTTGTTTACATATTAAGGTGTTTGGTATAGTTAGTTTGTGTTATATTTTCAGTATATTTCACATATCTGTTTTTAGTGTGCAGTATAGGAAAATAGTGTATTTTATGATATTTAGCCTACTGTAAATGAATCTGGAACCAATAGATGTAACCACTAGAAAAACTAGCAAGACCAAAAGTATAATAAGATCACTATGAGACTTCATCTAAAGCACGAGAACCTATCTTCAACATTGGACTGACGAGAACCCCATAATGTCCAAGCTCGCCGTATATTTTGTAGTGTTTGTGGTTGAATTTTGTTCTGTAGGTTATTTTGGTATTTTACAAGTTACTGCATTGTTTGATTTTTCCCAATAATTACACAGTAAAATCTGGGAGTTGTTTAGTAAAGGTTTTATCAAAATTTCCGATATTCCGATACAGGTTTTGCGTATTTGGTACTGTGACTGAAACATCGATGTTCGTACATTGATTTCAGTGGCATTTGTTCGTTTCAGGAGTAAGTATGCTGTAGGTTCTAACCTATGGGTACCTATCTCATTGTTTTGAGTTTTGATATGATATTTTCGTCGATATGATATAACTACGATTATAGGTACGGTTGCGAAGATTTCCGAGATAGAGTTGACGAACATAGCGAATCGTGGAATCTACGGCCTCGACAAGTGGCGAGTAGATTTACATCTACGGGGGAAGTCGGGTGGATGGCGTATAGCACCCCCGCAACCTTATAAATAGTATTATGATATATAGCAGTCTTAGCAATTATTTAAGATATGGATATTGGAATTAATTTGCATCTAGCATGATACACATTTGTATATAGTTACGAATGGTTTGGTAAATTGGTACGAAGGATCATACCGTACTAGAGATGATTTAAATATAGTGATAATGTGAGGAATTATTCAAGGAATTATACTGTATTCATGATTAAGTGATTCGTATGCCGAATAACGGCCCAGTTCCCTTTAGACTCGTAAATAATGCTTATAATTACTTTACTTGTTTACGTTATAATTATTAATGTTATACGTTTTCGTAATACGAACACTCTGAGAGAACACTGCACAACTACCAATGAGTACTATGCTTCTCAAGCACGTACATATATGTTACATTACACCGCATTGGTATTGCCATGTCACTGTAGGACCGTTATATTATGTAATGCATATTTATACGTTGATATGAGTAGGTTATTACACCTGTAGATCACTTGCACAAATATTAATAATTGCCATGCTGCACGAGCACAGACGCGTATGTTACACCACACATCATTAGTAGTTCCATGACACGGTCGAATTGATATCTTTGTACCTGTATGGTTTAGTTACGCAGTCTTCCTTTATTATCTGTTGCATATTACTAATATCGGTACTATGGGTGTTTATATTTGATTCTTATAAATTTTCTGGATGTTTTACCCCTGATGATATATATCAGTGGTATGGGACACTGTTATATATATATATATATATATATATATATATATAATATTATCAGAATGATCTATGCAAGTATTCTCATTCTTTACTTGATATTTCTGGATATGATGAGTTGACGTCCACCATGAGCTTGATGTTTTCTGATTATTTTATCCCGAACCGAGTGGGGGAGATATACAGTTTCGGAATTGCTACTTATCCAGACTGAGTGGGGGAATATACAGTCGGATACATTGTGGACCCGGTCGAGACCGAGGGGTAGGATAGCCGCATGTGAGGCGGGGAGCCTAGCGAGGATACTCGGTACCGGAGATAGAGATGAGCACAACAGATATCCAGGGGATACTGACCGGGGTCCGATTTGGGAACGGCGGATATCCAGGGGATACCGACCTAGGCCAGGGATATCGGGTGGAGATCATCTGTTGAGATGGTGTTGACGATATCTGCATTTGCTTGTCGGTGATGGACACGAGAGATTTCTGATTTTGTGTGTCGATGCTGGACATCCACATATATTTTGATATGTTGAGGTACACAGTTAGATTACAGTTATTGTAGCAGACCAGGACTGATCCGGGGGACAGTAGCTGCATATCTTTTATGGACATTCGCATACATAAAAAGGAAATTCAAAAACGAAATATAGTCTCATTATTTTGATAGGTCTAATATGACACTGGGAACTTGAAATTGTAAACCACTTAACATTTTCACCAAAACAGCAAGACGTATATCTTAAGTAAGACACCTATTTTATTTCATACTATCACGTCTGCTTTTATGCCGTGACATATCTATTCTGTGGCTATTTTAAAGAAGAGGTTTATATACATATATTTTCGGCTACTTTTGGGCTTATACCTAGATACATGTCATTTGCATTTGATATGTTATACTTTGGGATTGCATGATAGACATTGTTGCATTTACGATACATATGTAGGGTTGTATAGCACGACAGCAAGGTTTTGGGAGGCATCTCCCATGCCAATTTCAAATTTTTGCCGTTCTAGCTAACCCTAACCCTAGATCTTTAACTAAAGAATCATACGGAATCGATATGCAACCTACTTTACTTCTAAGGGATTAGGGATTACAACCTTTGTAGCCCGTTCCTTCACTTCATAAGCTCTAAGTTGTGGTCCCTTCGCTGCGATCATCAAGCTCCCGGACTCTTGAGAGTCTCCATGAAGTGAATGATGCATCCTTGCTTGAAGTCTTCACTATCCAAGATGATCTACTTTGAGGAGTCACAAACCCAAGCTATCTCTTCACTAATTAGGGATTAGTGAAGCTAACACACTGATCTATATGTCTAGTATAGAAGAGGATGGTGAAGTAGGAATTTTGCTCTCTTTAGTTTTCTTTTTCTCATAATCTTTCATCACAAAGGAAAAATCTAGCAAGCTTTTTGAGGAGGAAGAAGATGACCAAGTGATGAGATGAATTGTGATGAGGTTAGAAATGCAACCATGGGTTAGGAATGTCATGCTTAACCCTTGTAGAGACTTGACCATGAGCTACAGTTAGGGTTAGGTTTACAAATATCTTAGTAAATATCAAGAGAGTGGACTTAGTCAACATAAACAAATATCTTAACAAAAGTCATCACATAGTATTGTCACCTGTCATCATACATGCATAGTCTTTAAGGCATGAGCTAACATCGCCAACGCACATACTTGCATCAAAAACTTGTGGCATATGACATTTCAAAGATATTTGTTTATAAATATATATATATATATATATATATATATCTTGAATTAACTAAAATAAATATATATATATCTAGCCATGGTGTGAATCTCATAAACCCTAGTTGCATGTATAACCTAGTATGTTACAATTATACATATCACATATATAATTTTGTAACAATTGAAAAGAATACAATAAACATATATCTCATATATGTTAAATGTATCCAAAGTGAGAAAATGAAATACTTAAGTGAGCAAATATTAGTTAATGTAATTTAATATATCAAATATATAATTATACATTAAATTATCGAATCAATACTTGATACGATAATCCGACTATATCACATATAACCGACTAATATTAAATGTATCATTTCATCGAATCAACACTTGATCCGATGACCCGACTATATCACATATAACCGGCCGATATCACATATCGCGAGAATAGAATACGGTATCACATACACGTATCAATCTAGGTCCCGCACACATCACATATATGCTCCTACTCCATTTTTCCTGAGCAAGGAAACCTCTGTGTAGGACTCTAAAGACTCGTCAATACGCCGGCAGTAGGTGATGATCATTTCAAACACCCATAAGCCGCAAGCGGTCAGCTAAACGTAACGGCCACCCGGGTATTGAGCGATCAGAAGATCAACAAGCAAGCATGCTCACACTCCTGTGAATCCAATCAGTAACACTTCCGTACAGTCCGGTCTCTTCGTCTGATATGTCGCATATCCGGTCCAGGGGTGGTAAACGTCAGACCTCAGTAACCGATAAGTCATGTCGATGTGAGGCTCATAACGGGTCGAGAAACTACTGATAACACTAACCAGTAGATCTCCATATAAGCCCTGGACAGGGACTTCCAGTTATAGCCAATTGAACACAGTGCAACATCAACCCCCAATACCGGGAGAGACGAAACCCCTCTTATCGCTCATTGCATCCATGTGATTCGGGACTGTACCGAAAAGCCACCGTTTTGCACGTTTTCATGAACGTGGTAAGGTGGAAATCAAAGCACAGTGGGAATCACACAAGACTCTATGACGATCTCAGGTCTACAGACTAACATGTACCAATGCCACCAGAGAACTGATATCTGACGATAGGTATAATAACATTTAGGAGTTCTCGGCGAGTCCGATCAGTGTACCCAGTCTCTACTGAGCACCCGTACACCATCTTTGATGTCAAACACCAATGGATGTGGGATCATCCATCACCCATCATATGGGTCAAAATGCGTATACGCTAGTCCACTCGGGAGTATCGATGCCCTGTCTCGATACACCCTGGACTAGGAACAATTATAGGATGTACTCGTGGACTACCCTGGCCCCTCTAGTATGATATGCATCATAGTCCTAGTAGTCAAGTACATACCCTAAGGGCTTTATCAACATGTGAGAGCAAGACAGTAAACCAATACAAGTCAACATGTTTAGACAAAGTGAAACCAGATAGCATACTATCATGTCGAGCAAGAATGTCCTCTCTATATATATCCAAGCATCCACTACAATATACATCATATGGACAATAATGACCTCTAGGGCATATACATAACTAACAATCTCCCACTTGCACTAAGGCCAGCTGTTGTAGTATCTCATACCCAACATCCCAAAGAGTCTCTCAAATTATATCTGGGGTATGGCCTTCGTGAGTGGATCTGCAATGTTGTCCTTCATGTCAACTCTCCTGACCTCGATCTCTCGGCGATCAACTATCTCCCGGATCAGGTGATACCGCCTCAGAATATGCCTGGATCTCTGATGGGACTGGGTTCCTTGGCCAAAGCCGCAGCTCCATTGTTATCACAATACAAACGTTTTGGATGCTCAATGGACGGAACCACTCCAAGTTCAGTTATGAACTTCTTTATCCAGACAACATCTTTGGCAACATCGTTGGCAGCGATGTATTCAGCCTCCATCGTTGAGTCTGCCATGGTTTCCTGTTTGGAACTCTTCCAACAAACCGCCCCTCCATTGAGGCTAAAGACAAATCCCAAGTGCGACATAGAGTCGTCCTTATCACTTTGGAAGCTCAAATCGGTAAAGGACTCCACTTGGAGTTCACCGTTACCATACACCAAGAACATCTCTTTAGTTCTTATCAAGTACTTGAGAAAGTTCTTCACAGCTGTCCAGTGACTCTCTCCTGGATCTGCTTGATACCAACTCACTACACTTAGTGAGTATGCTACATCGGGTCTAATATATAGCATCTCGTGCATGATAGAGCCTACTGCCGAAGCATAGGGCATCCTTTGCATGCGAGCTCTTTCCAAATCAGTCTTAGGAGATATCTCTTTGCAGAGAGTGAGTCCAAAGATCGTGGGTAAATTCACATGCTTGGATTCTTCCATACTAAACCTCTTTAGTATGGTGTCAATGTACCTGGATTGGGACAATCCCAGTATCCATTTAGATCTATCTCTATAGATCTTAATCTTCAAGATGCAGGAGGCATCAACTAGATCTTTCATTAAGAATCTATGTGATAAAAAGAGCTTGACCGAGTGTAGCATAGGAACATCATTTCCTATCAAGAGTATGTCATCCACGTACAATACGAGGAAGACAACCTTACTCTCTGCCACCTTCTTGTATATACAAGGTTCATCTACGTTCTTGCTGAAGTCAAACTCTGTGACTACCACATCAAAATAGATGTTCCAACTCCGCGATGCTTGCTTTAACCCGTAGATGGATTTAAGCAGCTTGCACACCTTCTTGCTGCTCCCACTGTCTACGAAGCCCTCTGGCTGAGTCATGTACACGCACTCCTCTAAATCACCATTTAGAAAGGCGGTCTTAACATCCATCTGCCAGATTTCGTAGTCATGGTATGCAGCAATGGCAAGTAGGACCCGGATGGACTTAAGCTTAGTCACAGGAGAAAAGGTTTCATCATAATCCACATATGGTCGTTGAAGAAAACCTTTTGTAACAAGTCTAGCATTGAAAGTCTCAACTTTTCCATCTACACTAAGTTTCTTCTTAAAGATCCATTTGCGCCCAATGGGTTTTACCCCTTCAGGAGCAACTTCCAAAGTCCATAGTTTGTTGGTGTACATGGATTCCATCTCAGATCGCATTGCATCCAGCCATTTCACAGAGTCCCCACTCGTGATGGACTGCTCGAAACTAGTTGGGTCATCATCTTCCATGATGCAATCCTCGCTCCCACCATCAATGAGAAAACCGTAGTATCTCTCAGGTGGATGAGGAACCCTACTAGATTGGCAGATAGGCTGAGGTTTGTTGGGAACTATCGAATCCTCTGGTTCCACTAAATCTTCAGTTGTAGTTTGTTCTGCTGGAAATTCTTCCAGCTCTACCTCTTCGCCACTAATTTATTTTGCAAGAAATTCCTTTTCTAAAAAGGTGGCATGCTGAGCAACAAAAACCTTTTGTTGTTCTCCGTGGTAGAATAGATATCCATTTGAATGTTTAGGATATCCAACAAACTTACAAAGAACTGATCGTGCCACTAGTTTGTCCGGATTTTGCCTTTTGACATAGGCCGGACAACCCCATATCTTAACTCGTTTAGGACATGGTTTCTTCCCACTCCGTATCTCATAAGGTGTGGTAGGTATAGATTTTGATTGAACTTGATTCAATAGGTATGCTGCTGCTTCAAGCGCATAACCCCAAAGGAAATAGGTAACTCAGCGGTGCTCATCATAGAGCGCACCATATCTAATAGGGTGTGATTCTTCCGTTCCGATACACCGTTGTGCTTTTCTGTATATGGAGGAGTAAGCTGATAGAGAATGCATTCTCTTTTAGATTGTCCCGGAACTCATTGCTCAAGTATTCTCCTCCTCGATCAGATCGAAGGATTTTAATACTTTTACCCTTTTGGTTCTCGACTTCGTGCTTATATTCATTGAATTTCTCAAAAGCTTCAGACTTGTGTTTCAACAGGAACACATGTCCGTATCTTGAGAGATCGTCAGTGAATGTAATGAAGTACGAGGAACCATCCCTGGCATGTGTAGACATGGGACCGCATACATCATTATGTATTAGTCCTAAAAGTACCGTAACTCTTTCTCTGTGTCCACTAAACGGAGTTTTGGTCATCTTACCTTTGAGACATGACTGGCAAGTGTCATAAGATGAAAATTCGAACAGATTCAAATATCCATCCTTATGTAACTTAGCTAGTCGTGTCGCATTGATATAACCTAGTCTACAATGCCACAAGAAGGATTCGTTCATTTCTGAACTCTTCCTCTTGTGTGTGTTTTGTATATTAAGAACCGTGGTTTGATTTAGAACGTATATGCCATTATTTAACGAGCCTGATCCAATCAACTTTTGATTTAGGAAGATGTTCATAACATTATCCTGTACTACAAAATTATATCCTTCTTTACTCAATAAAGAAACTGATATAAGATTGCATATCAGGGTCAGAATATAATAGCATTCGTTCAGAATCAATGTATTACCATTTGGTAACACAAGGTGATATTCGCCAACTGCTTTGGCTGCAACACTGTAAGTCCACGTTACCTCTCCAGGTTCTTTCGGGCTTGCGGAAAAGGTGAAAAACTATTTTTAAGACTTAGGTAACATGGACTACAAAAACGGATCTTGGCTAAACTACACACTAGCAACCTAACAAGAGATTTATCTACTCGGTTTGGGGTTATACCTCACTTGAACTCCTTCTTCTTGAACTCTTTGTAGTGGTTGGATGGTGCTATCCTCGTCGCCTTCTTCCGTCAAAGATGGATCCACCTGAGGGTTCAACCTTGGGCTCCTTTCTCGAACTTTGAGAGAACTAAGGTCTTTGGCTTGCTAGACCTTCAACCCTAGAATGAGTAGAGAGTGCTTTAGAGTATTTTATCTCAAGGAGAGGTTTCTCAACACATGAGAATGAATCTCCTTGAACTAGAGGAGGAGGAAGAAGAAGAGAGGAGAGAGAATCAATATGATAGAATGAAATGGTTTTTTACAACCATAACAATATCTAGTGAATTATCAAATTAATAAAATTAGTCTAAATGAAAAGTTGATGGAAGGTTTGATAAGATTATTATCATTTCACATTAAATGGTTTTGCTAGAATCAAAGAGCATCTTTGATGTGTAATGATGATAGTCAATGTTTCAACCATGGTCAACAAGTCAACCTTGGTCAACAAGTCAACAAACCCAACCATGACACAATTTCATTTAATTAATATTATTAATTGATATATCACAAATTCATTAGGGTTTGGAAAAAGACGACTGTCAACTGTGCATACACACCCGTTCCGAAACCCTAATGAAAATCCTCTTCCTCCGCCTCAAACAACTGTGCATACACACCCGCATTCGTGTTCCGAGGAACATGAATACTATGAGATAAAACTAACCCCAAAACATATATTAGGATCTGGCTGAAACCAGAGCCCGCTAGTAATATCCGTCCGGACGCCAAACGTGCACAAGTGCGCGGATGAGAACGAACCTTGTCGCAAAACCATGCGACCTCTACTCTGTTTTGCCCAAAGGCGAATAGCCCTCTGTGTGGGACTCTAAAGACTCAACACTACGCTGGCAGTGGGTTTAACCACAGACCGCAAGTGGCACTAGCTGTGAGTAACGGTCCCCAGGTAGATGCCGATAAGAAGACGGACGAGATGAAACCCATCTGAACTCCTACTGAGTCTGAATGTGAAAATCTCCATACAGTCCGGTCTGTTCATCTGATACATCGCATGGAGGGCCTAGGGGGCGGTAAACGCCAGTCCCCTAATAGCGGGACAAGTCGTGTCGGAGTGAAGCCCAGAACACCCTCACATAGCACTGGAAACCTACCAGTATATCTCGCTTGCCCTGGCCAGGACTACTCTTGTAATGGCTCTCCTAGACACAGCGCGATGTCAACCCCCAATACCGGGAGAGACGAATCCTGTCTAACCGTCACTGCCTCCAAGTGCTTCGGGACTGCACCCAACTACTACCTGTTTGCACGACTCCTTTGAGCCGTGGTAGGGTAGTAATCTAAGTACAGTGGGAACACACTCGAGGCGAAGTGATAGTGTCAAGTCAGCGGACTAAGCTGTACTCATGTCACCTGGGAACTGATAACTGACGATAGGTATAGTACCCACCAATAGTTCCCGACGAGTCCTGTCCAGTGTACTCGTAACCCAACGAGCACCCGCATACTATCTCCAGTACGACGTACTGATGGCTGTGGGACAGACCACCTCCCACACTGGGATGAGAAGCACATACGCTAGTCTACTCCGGAGTATCGATGCCCTCTCTCGATAGTCCCGTGACTAGGGACCTGCATAAGTATGTGCTTATAGATCACCCGGCCCCCACTAGTGTGACTGCCATCACAACGCTGGTAATCAAGCAAAGATCCTAAGGGCTCCACTAATGTGTATAAGTGATATACTAAAATAAACACATGTACACATTGAAGTAGAAACAAACCAAGTAGCATACTACTATATTGAGTAAGATTGTCTATACAACTGTGAATATCCCAAGCTTCCATTAAGTAATATACAGACTAGTATGATACAGTAATGGCCTCTAGGGCATATACACTAACAATCTCCCACTTTCACTAAGGCCATGTACTGGCGTATCGAAGACCTATCATCTCGATCAGCCGCTCGAACTGAGTCTGGGGTAAGGCCTTTTTGATTGGATCTGCAGTGTTATCTTCTGAAACAACCCTCCGAACCTCGATCTCCTTGCGATCCACGATCTCCCTGATCAGGTGATACCGCCTCATGATGTGTCTGGATTTCTGATGGGACCTGGGTTCCTTTGCTAAAGCTATAGCCCCGTTGTTGTCGCAATATAGAGGTATTGGGTCAACAATGGACGGAACCACCTGAAGTTCTTTCAAGAACTTCCTTATCCAGACGGCTTCTTTTGCGGCATCAGATGCAGCGATATATTCCGCTTCCATAGTCGAGTCAGCAACGGTTTCCTGTTTGGAACTCTTCCAACACACCGCCCCTCCGTTGAGGGTAAAGACAAAACCCGACATGGACTTGGAATCATCCTTGTCACTCTGGAAGCTGGAGTCAGCAAAGGCCTCAATCTGGAGGTCTTTTCCGCCATACACCAAGAACACCTCCTTAGTCCTTCTCAGGTACTTGAGAATGTTCTTTACTGCTATCCAATGTTTCTCCCCTGGGTTTGACTGATACCGGCTTACTACACTCAGTGCATAAGCTACATCTGGTCTGGTACATAACATCGCATACATTATAGAGCCTACCGCAGAAGCGTAGGGTATAATAGACATGCGATCCCTTTCCAAATCAGTCTTGGGAGACATCTCTTTGGAGAGGGTGATCCCGTGACAAGCCGGTAGATTACCGCGCTTGGAATCGTCCATACTGAATCTTTTCAGTATGGTGTCGATGTACCTGGACTGTGAAAGTCCCAGTATCCTCTTGGATCTGTCACGATAGATCCGGATCCCCAGAATGTATGAGGCATCACCCAGGTCTTTCATGGAGAACCTGTGTGACAAGAATCCCTTGGCAGATTGTAGCATAGGAATGTCATTTCCTATCAAGAGAATGTCATCCACGTATAAAACGAGGAATACTACAGTTCTTGCTACAAATCTACTATAGATGCATGGTTCATCTGGATTTTTGATAAAGCCAAATTCCTTGACCGTCTCATCAAAACAGATGTTCCAACTCCGCGATGCCTGCTTTAGTCCATAGATGGACTTAAGCAACTTGCACACCTCTCCGCTGCTCCCACTCTGAATGAAACCCTCTGGCTGTTCCATATAAACACATTCCTCTAAATTTCCATTTAGAAAAGCAGTCTTTACGTCCATCTGCCAAATCTCATAATCGTGGAAGGCAGCAATGGCAAGAAGGATCCGAATGGATTTCAGCATATCTACTGGAGAAAAGGTCTCGTCATAGTCCAAACCAGGTCTTTGACGAAAACCCTTTGCAACCATTCTAGCTTTATAGGTCTCAACCTGTCCATTTACACCAATCTTCCTTTTGAAGATCCACTTGCATCCTATGGGTTTTACCCCATCTGGAGCAACGTCCAACGTCCATACTTTGTTGGTGTACATGGACTCCATTTCGGTCCGCATTGCATCCAGCCATTTTACCGAGTCAACGCTCTGAATGGCTTGCTGGAAGCTAGTCGGCTCATCATAATCAATGATGCAATCCTCTCTATCCCCGTCTATGAGAAAACCGTAGTATCTCTCGGGCGTATGAGACTGCCTACTACTCCTGCGGAGCGGCGTAGGAATGTCATTTTCTTTTGAACCCTCTGGTTCCACTAAGCTTTCAGTAATAGTCTGTGGTTTTGGAATTTCTTCCAGTTTTATTTCGCTCCCACTTGTTTCCTTTTCTAAGAACTGGTGTTCCAAGAAATGGGCATTACGAGAAACAATAATCTTTTGTTCCTCTGCGTAATAGAATAGATAACCCCTGGAGTTCTTTGGGTATCCCACAAACTTGCACAGTACTGAGTGTGCCTCGAGTTTGTCCGCATGCTGCTTTTTGACAAAAGCCGAACATCCCCAGATCTTCAGATATTGAAGATAGGGTTTCTTCCCACTCCATATCTCATATGGTGTGGTAGGCACAGTCTTAGTTGGAACTCGGTTCAAAAGGTATGCAGCTGATTCTAGTGCATATCCCCAGAATGATCGCGGTAACTCAGTGTTACTCATCATGGAACGTACCATATCCAATAGGGTCCGGTTCCGTCTCTCCGATACACCGTTATGTTGCGGAGTGTATGGAGGAGTAAGCTGAGAGAGAATTCCATTCTCTTTTAAATAGTCCAGGAACTCGGCACTTAAGTATTCACCACCTCGATCCAATCTTAGAATCTTGATACTTTTGCCGGTTTGTTTTTCTACTTCATTCTTATATTCCTGGAATTTTCCAAAGGCTTCGGACTTATGTTTCATTAAGAAGACATAACCGTACCTTGAAAAGTCATCCGTAAAAGTAATGAAGTAAGAATAACCGCTTCGCGCATGTGTAGACATTGGACCGCACACGTCGCTGTGTACGAGTCCCAAGAGCTCGCTCGCTCTTACTCCGTGTCCAGTGAACGGAGTCATTGTCATCTTTCCTTTGAGACATGATTGACAAGTGGCATATGATTGATATTCGAACGGATTCAAATATCCTTCTGTATGTAACTTCGTCAACCTTCTCACATTGATGTGACCTAGTCTACAATGCCATAAGAAAGTCTGATTTATTTCCGGAGACTTTCTTTTGTGTGTATTCTGTAAGCCCGCGGGGGTGCCCCGGCCGTCAATCCGACGCCGGAAACGTAGAAACATAAAACTTTGCAAAACTTGCAACTGGCACCACCGCGCACTTTCCACCCGGATCGGGCCATTAACCTAGCTAACTAGCAAACTAGAAAAGAGTAGAGAAGTTATACCAAGCGATCTGTGTCCTTCGGTCTTCATCTCCACTCCGATCTCCTGCGGAATGTTCATCACCTCCTCGCTCGTCGGAAAAGCACCACGTAGCCGGAATCTTTTACGGGCTCCCGTCTCTTGACCGAGGCAACTCGGGCGCGAAGTTGGCTAGCCGACGCGTCCGAGGGATGCTGTAGAATAGTGTAGTAGCCATGTCTTTTTGGGGTTTATGATAGTTGCCATAAAGATGATGGATGTGGAATTTGTGCACAAGAATTTTCCATGGATCTTGCTGGAAAATGGAGCATGCTCTGTCAAAAATTGCAAGTAGTGAATTGACTTCTCTCTCTCTCTAAAAACCATCAGCCCCAGCACCAAAACTTAGCTCATATCAAACCATAAGAAATCAATCCATCATGTCAAATTAACCTCCAGCACACTCAGGGGGGGCCCACGAAATTAACAAAAAAGGAAATCAACCAATGTGGCCGGCCACTAAGGAATGAGGAGGGAAAAAAAAAGAAAGAAAGAATAAATCCAAGAGGAGAAATGCAAGAAAGAAATAAGAAAATGGTCACACCAAATGTCACTCACATCTTTTCATTTCCCTTCTTAATAAATGCAAGGAATGACAAGAAAAGAATCTCATGATTATGAAGGCACAATTGCAAGAAACCCCTCCACTAAATGTTATTTGCAAATGTGCAAATAACACCCTGCAACGGAAAGTCCGGCCGCGAAGGAAAAAGAGAAAACCGGCCGGAATGGAATGCAAACTGGCAACTTCAGAAAACTGATCCCGTAATAAATTATAGGAAGACCCCGCTACTGCAAATACATGCCCGCATTTGTATTCCCACTAAACACAAATGCAAAGAGACAAAACTACACTATCAAATACTAGGATCCGGCTTAAGCCAAAGCCGGCTAGTAAAAACCCGTCCGATCACGATCCGTGCAATACCGCACGTATCTGATCGAACCCTGCCATATCTCCATACGGCCTCTACAGCGTTTCGCCCGAAACTTGAGTAACTGTGTGTGGTGGACTCTAAAGACTCGTCAATACTATGGCTGTGGATTTAACCACTAGCACGTCAGAGGTATAAGCCAATACGTGACGGGCTACCAGGTATTGACCAAAAGGGACGTCGATGAGCGAACACATCCTGACACCCTACTGAGCCTGTCAGTGACAATATCCGTACAGTCCGGTCCGTTCGTCTATGAGCATCGCATGGCGGGCCTAGGGGGTTGGTAAAAGTCAGACCCCCAAAAGCGGTACAAGTCGTGTCGGAGTGCAGCCCAGAACACCCTGAGATACTACTGGAATACCTACCAGCAAATCTCCTGCCTTGGCCAAGGACTTTTCATGTTCTGGCTCTCCTCGACATAGCGTGACCTCACCCCCAATACCGGGAGAGACGAACCCCTGCAGATCCGCTCACTGCCTCCATGTGGCTCGGGACTGTACCCAAATAAAACCTGTTTGCACGACTCCTTTGAGCCATGGTAGGGTAGTAATCAAAGCACTGTGGGAACTCACACGAGACAAATGACGATCCCAGGTCGATGAACTAACCTGTACACATATCACCAGGAAACTGCTATCTGACGTCTGGTATATAAACCCAACTAGCAGGTTCCCGGCGAGTCCTGTCCGGTGTACTCATAACCTAATGAGCACCTGTATATATCTTAGGTGAACCAACTGACACCAGTGGCTTGTGAGACCGGCCACCGCCCCTCGTCGGGGTCTCGACTGTATACACTAGTCTACTCTGGAGTATCGATTCCCTGTCTCGAAACTCCCACGACTAGGGACCATTTAAGGATGTGCTTATAGACTACCAGCTCCCACGTATATGATCGCCCTCATACTGCCGGTAGTCAAGCAAGAATCCTAGGGGCTCTATCAACGTGCAATAGTGACCTGTAAGGTCGCCTAAAGCAGTACACGATGATAAAAGTAAACCAGATAGCATACTATCATCTTGAGTAAGACTGTCCTACAGGGACAGGTCCTCCCCTCAATCATTGCAATCACGTGCCTGTGATCCAATAATTGACTCTGAGGGCACTATCTCCACCATATTCTGGACATTGAAAATCTGTGGTTGGTTTAATACGTATATTCCATTGCTTAATGTACCTGACCCAATCAGAACTTGATTAAGGTGAATGTTTACAACATTACTTACAAACGCAAATTAATAACCTTCTTTAGAAGTCAAAGATACAGAAATGATATTACAAGTTGCGTTGGGTACAAAATAGCAATTACGGAAAACCAAAACGTGTCCATCTGACAACCCCAGGTGATAGTACCCCACGGCCTTAGCATCCATGCTAGCTCCGTTTGCAACTTTGAGGGTCATGTCACCTGCCTTCAAAACCCTACGGTTTCTCAACGCCTACAAAGAATTACAGATATGAGATCCTGATCCGGTATCCAATACCCAGGAAGTAGAGTTTATAGATAGACAGTTTTCAATAACATACACACCTGAAGCTGAAGCCGCAACATGCTACAGTTCCTGTGTTCTGGCTTTCCAAGCCCTGCAATCTTTCTTCCAGTATCCACTCTTGTGACAGTAAAAGCATTCTTCTTTATCCACAAGTTTCCCCGCTACCTTTGTTGCTTTCGCCTTTCCCTTCGTATCCACTTTACTAACACCGCCCCTTGGTTTGGCGGTGGCTTTCTTCTTCTTTCCCTTGGCTTTCGCCCTGGACTTAGAAGAGGAAGATCCTCCTACAAACAAAGTGGATGTTTCCCTACCTTTCTGTAGGGTGCCCTGCACACTCCTCAGCATGTTGAGGAGTTCTGAAAGTTCAACTTCCTTTTCTTGTAAGTTGAAATTCAGGATGAACTGGGCGTAAGTGGAAGGAAGGGACTGAAGAATCAAGTCCGTATAGAGCTCATTCTTCAACGTGGTCCCAAGGTCTGCGAGCTCCTCAATGAAGCCAATCATCTTAAGCACGTGTTCCGCTACCGATGATCCAACGGCCAATCTTGCTGAAAACAACTTCTTCGACACTTCGTATGTTGCGATACGAGATTGCTCTCCATACAGTTCTTTTGTATGGAGAAATATGGATTCGAGGTCCATATTCTCATACCTCCTCTGATTTTCGTTGTCCATAGAGGCAAGCACAAGGCATTTGGCCTTCGCGCTATCTATCTCCCAAGTCTTACGGATTTCCTTATCCGCGCCGCTGGAGGTGGGACCTGGGACGGGGGGAGCTTTGCTGGTAAGGAGATACCCCAACTTGTCGTAAGTGATTGCCATCTTGACATTCCTGAGCCAATCTTTGTAGTTTGGCCCTGTCAGTATGTTTTTATCTAGTAGTAACTTAAGTCCAGTCATGATGAATGGTCGCTGCAATTAGGAGAGAGAGAAGAAACACTTTAGCACAATGCTCTTGCAAGTTTAGAGTGGTTTTTTAATTTGTCTAAACAGGATGGCTCCTACTGTCTCTCGAATCCCTCCTCAAACCAAAAAGGAAGAATTAGTCAGGATCAATTTCACCGCACAATACTTGCTTAACCGTTCGGCCAGGCTGGTGTCGGTACTTCGAGGGAGGTTTTCCAACGCTTTCGCGAAGTTCCTTAATTTAAGAACCTCTTTTCCCTGGGGGCGTAGCCCCGCTAACACCTTTCTAGACACCTACTAGGTTTATAGCATTGATCGTTTAGTGAGAAATTTCCCGAGGAGTAGCATATACTCACAGTAGGATCGGGATCCAAATATCATTGTGTGGAAAAACTGAAGGAATCCTGCCAGAATCATCACACTCCAAATGGTATGCAGCGCTACCAAGTTTCAGTTCTTTTGAAACTCCCGATGTAGATTTTTGCCCCATGCTCTTATGACCTTGGCGCGAGGTCAAAATGTCATAAGTCACATGTCAAGTTCTTCCCATCATTATCCAGGTTAATTTGAACCCACCCGTACCTACCCTTGACGTAGGCCAAAATGGCCGTACGACTGTCTCAAACCAACACATTCTATCTATGCAACAGATAAATATCCGGCAGCTACCAATTACTATGCCTTGGCGTGAGGTCAAAATACATAGCTTGAATACTACCGAATATTTAACTGAAATGATGGAGGGCTACGGATGGTTTTGGCAAAACCGTGAACGTAGTGAACTTGATATAATCGTTGGAACGAGATTGCTTTTAAAAGGAGTGGCTCGAGCTCCGCATTTAAAAGTTGGTTTTGAAAAGAACCGAGTGGTTTTTCGAAAGTGTTCCAACGACTTTTACTTGGTTTATTTTCTTGCATTAGTTCTTTTAATGCGTGTTATTCTTGCATTAGTTCTTTTAATGCGTCCCATCATTTAATCCTACCATTGCAGAAAACAACCAAAATATGACGTACGCTTATGCCATTCGCATTCGCCACGGGGCCCCGTCATTACCCGTTAGGTTACTTAACTAACGACAGAGCGGGGGCTGGGCTAGCGCGGCTGCAAAACATAAGCAACGCCTAAATAATATCATACATAGATATATTGCAATGATAGCCATTTCAGATCACAGATAAATACATTGGATATACTAGGAATCCGCAATTTGTACGAGCCTGTAACAAAAAGCGGATTACACGGTCGCGATGAATAGCCAAAACCCCACCCTAGACCCCTACGGGTGTGGAAAACTACCCGCCAAATATCCGAAGTGGAGAAACCTCCCTCAACGACGTGAGTAGGCCACTCGGCACTTCAAGATACCCGGTAGTTTGTGCACCCCTCCTTGGGTCTATCCTAGGAGCAAAAACAGTAAAAAGAAATTATACAATGACGGCTACAACCCCGACCCGGTTGTGCGGCCAAAAATAATATTACATCAATTTACATATTACAAGAATTGAAAGATAAACAAAAACTCTCATCTCATAATCCCCCGGCTATTCATCCGCGATAATCCAACAAATTCATATACACAAACCATCAACATCACAGATCATAGATATGTATAACCCCCACTAATCGACGTATAGCGATTAGTAGACGTTCAATGCATATAAAACATTACAGATATAACCATTAGCCAAAGTCTACAGAAAATCGACAAAAATACGGATTTGTAGCCACCCCAAAAACAAAATTGTTCTCTGGAAAATCTGGGCAGAAACAAACCATCCCAAAAATCCCAAAACACCCCAAGAAACAAACTGCAGGAGAAACGATCCACGGCCGAGTCAAGTCGGCCGCGGATCCGCGGCAGAAGCAAGCTTCTGCCGCGGAACCGCGGCGACTTGGTCGGCTCGTGCGACCGTTTTTCTTGCCTGTTTATAGAAAAGCCTGAGCTGATTTTTAAGATATGATTTTTTAATTTTTGAGCAGAAAAAAAATTCGGCAGCAACTAGGGTTTTCCGGGGTGTTTTGCGGGTTTTTCGTTCGGTCGATATTCTAAATACTTTGCTAACATGCTAGGGTGTGTTTAGTTAGGCTCAGATACCACTATAAGTCCATGTTACCTCTCCCGGTTCTTTCGGGCTTGCGGAAAAGGTGAAAAACGAATTTTAAGACTTAGGTAACATGGACTACAAAAACGGATCTTGGCTAAACTACACACTAGCAACCTAACAAGAGATTTATCTACTCAGTTAGGGGTTATACCTCACCTGAACTCCTTCTTTTTGAACTCTTTGTAGTGGTTGGATGGTGCTATCCTCGTCGTCTTCTTCCGTCAAAGATGGATCCACCTGAGGGTTCAACCTTGGGCTCCTTTCTCGAACTTTGAGAGAACTAAGGTCTTTGGCTTGCTAGACCTTCAACCCTAGAATGAGTAGAGAGTGGTTTAGAGTATTTTATCTCAAGGATAGGTTTCTCAACACATGAGAATGAATCTCCTTGAACTAGAGGAGGACGAAGAAGAAGAGAGGAGAGAGAATCAATATGATAGAATGAAATGATTTTTTTACAACCATAACAATATCTAGTGAATTATCAAATTAATAAAATTAATCTAAATGAAAAGTTGATGGAAGGTTTGATAAGACTATTATCATTTCACATTAAATGGTTTTGCTAGAATTAAAGAGCATCTTTGATGTGTAATGATGATAGTCAATGTTTCAACCATGGTCAACAAGTCAACCTTGGTCAACAAGTCAACAAACCCAACCATGACACAATTTCATTTAATTAATATTATTAATTGATATATCACAAATTCATTAGGGTTTGGAAAAAGACGACTGTCAACTGTGCATACACACCCGTTCCGAAACCCTAATGAAAATCCTCTTCCTCCGCCTCAAACAACTGTGCATACACACCCGCATTCGTGTTCCGAGGAACATGAATACTATGAGATAAAACTAACTCCAAAACATATACTAGGATCTGGCTCATATCAGAGCCCGCTAGTAATATCCGTCCGGACGCCAAACGTGCATAAGTGCGCGGATGAGAATGAAACCTGTCGCAAAACCATGCGACCTCTACTCTGTTTTGCCCAAAGGCAAATAGCCCTTTGTGTGGGACTCTAAAGACTCGACACTACGCTGGCAGTGGGTTTAACCACAGACCGCAAGCGGCACTAGCTGTGCGTAGCGGTCCCCAGGTAGATGCCGATAAGAAGACGGACGAGGTGAAACCCATCTGAACTCCTACTGAGTCTGAATGTGACAATCTCCATACAGTCTGGTCTGTTCGTCTGATACATCGCATGGCGGGCTTAGGGGGCGGTAAACGCCAGTCCCCTAATAGCGGTACAAGTCACGTCGGAGTGAAGCCCAGAACACCCTGAGATAACACTGGAAACCTACCAGTATATCTCGCTTGCCCTGGCCAAGGACTACTCGTGTAATGGCTCTCCTAGACACAGCGCGATGTCAACCCCCGATACCGAGAGAGACGAATCTTGTCTAACCGTCACTGCCTCCAAGTGCTTCGGGACTGCACCCAACTACTACCTGTTTGCATGACTCCTTTGAGCCGTGGTAGGGTAGTAATCTAAGTACAGTGAGAACACACTCGAGGCGAAGTGACAGTGTCAAGTCAACGGACTAAGCTGTACTCATGTCACCTGGGAACTGATAACTGATGATAGGTATAGTACCAACCAACAGTTCCCGACGAGTCCCGTCCAGTGTACTCGTAACCCAACGAGCACCCGCATACTATCTCCAGTACGACGTACTGATGGCTGTGGGACAGACCACCTCCCACACTGGGATGAGAAGTGCATACGCTAGTCTACTCCGGAGTATCGATGCCCTCTCTCGATAGTCCTGCGACTAGGGACCTGCATAAGGATGTGCTTATAGATCACCCAGCCCCCACTAGTGTGACTGCCATCACAACGCTGGTAATCAAGCAAAGATCCTAAGGGCTCCACTAATGTGTATAAGTGATATACTAAAATAAACACATGTACACATTGAAGTAGAAACAAACCAAGTAGCATACTACTATATTGAGCAAGATTGTCTATACAACTGTGAATATCCCAAGCTTCCATTAAGTAATATACAGACTAGTATGATACAGTAATGGCCTCTAGGGCATATACACTAACAATTTGCACCATTCCTTACTCGTATGGAATGATCACCCTCTCCCAGTTCTCTATCTTTCCTTAGCCCATGGAACATATTACATATGTGGGATCCCGATCCGGTATCTAATACCCAGGACGTAGACTGAACTGAGAAACAGTTCTCGATAACTAACAAACCCGAAGAAGATGCATCAACATGCTTATTCTTCCTTTGGGCGGCGTGAGAATCCGGATATTCCCCTATTTCCTGCTCTGTCTTATAACAATTATAAGAAAGAACGGAACCAACATTCCCCTGCTCAGTATAACAAGCGGGTTCGGTCAATACATCCATATTATTATCTTGATTAAGGCCTGACATGGTCGCTACCTTGAGAGAGAGAGAGAAGAAAACACTTTAGTGTATGCTCTTGCAAGATTAGATTGGTTATTATCTTATCTAATCAGGATGGCTCCCACTTTTTTTTTATTAAATCTTCCTTCAAACCCTAAAAGGTAAGACTAGCCGGGATTAATTACACATTTACAAGTTCGCCAATCTTTCAGCCAGGCCAGTCTTGGTACTTTGAGGGAGGTTCCCCATGCTTTCGCACGGACCTAATTAAAATAAATCTCGTTTTCCCAGAGGCATAACCCCATAAACACCTTTCTAGATACCTACTTGATCGGCTAATTGTCATGTGTAAAACTCTCCCAAGAGTAACTCTTACTCGCAGTGGGTATCGGGATCCAACTATCTCATAGAAGGTATGCAATCTCATTGCAAATTTCAACACTTGAAATTCCCGATAATACTTTTGCCCCTAACCTCCTATGACCTTGACAATGGCCAACAAACCATAGGATGCTAGTCAAGTTCAACCCGTCATTTCCTGATTGAATTAAACCCACCCGCATGACCCTTGACAAAGGCCAACAAGGCTGTATGACTACCCTAATCCAATCACATCATATGTATAAACAGATAAGTACTAGACAGCTACCGCACACTACGCCTTGACAAAGGCCAACAAACGCAGCGTGAATACTAAATAGTTTTTATCTGAAATGACGGAGGGCTACGACAGGTTTTTATGAAAACCTTTTGCGTAATGAACTTGATATCGTTTTAGAAACAAGTGATTTTGAAAAGGAGTGTTTTTGAGGCTTTTACTAGTTTCGCTAAAGAGGTCACTCCCGGTGAAGGGATCATCGGCTCTTTCCTTATCGAATAAGGTGCAGGATATTTCACAAATACCGCTATGCAGAGCAAAAACTATAGAAGCAATCAAAAACAAAACGGAGTGAGTTGTAGTATCTTCTAGTTTCGCTAAAGAGGTCACTACCGGTGAAGGGATCTCGGCTCTTTCCTTATCGAATAAGGTGCTGGATATTCTCCAAGGAATACCGCTATATAAAGCAAAAACTAGAGCTACCCTTTTTATAAATTTGATTCTACAACATCTTTTAGGTTACTTTTCTTTCATTAATCTCATTAATGTCGTCCCATCATTTATGCTTCCTAAGCATCACATAAGAAACGAAAATACAACGTACGCTTATGCCATCCGCATTCGCCACAGTATCCCGTTATGCACCGTTAGGTTACTTAACTAACGGCATAGAGGGGCGGGACTAGCGCGGGTGTAAAACATAAGCAACGTTTATTATATATGATATATACAATAATAAAGCATTCGTCTCACGCATATAAAATGATCACATCACAGAATATCAGCAGCAGAAGATAACATATGAAATATTGGATATACTAGGAGGTCCGTGTTTTATTTTGAGCCTGTATAAAACACGTATTCCACGGTCGCGATGAATAGCCAAACCCACATCCCTAGACCCCTACGAGAACGGCAAGCAACCCTCCCAATTCTAGGGTTAGGAGACCCGGACTTGACTCCTCAAGATGGCCTCCCACTGAACCCTAGAACCCAGTTGCTTGTGCTCTCCTCCTTGGGTCTATCCTAATGCGGAAAAGTAAATAATATACAATGGTGACATCAACCTCAACCCAGAAGTGCCCCAATAAAAGAATATTACATACAATGAATTTTACATGAATGAAAATAAAAACCCTCATCTCACATAAAACCCCCGGCTATTCAAATCACGACGATCCAATATAACATATCACAGCAACACATAACATCACATGTAATCAACGTAAGTAAATATGTGTATCACAATTGTCGTTGACATATAGCAACGAAAACGGTGATACACCACATATTACACTTACGGTTGCGGAAAAGAAAATGTCAAACTACAACATTTGGAATCCACAATCAACTTAGACATCGTAAACCCGAAATATCACATATTACGGATTTCATGCCTAACTATATGAATTCTACATATTGTATCACATTCCAGAAAATGCTAGACGACGTTAAACATTCCGATCGAATCAACAAACACCCAAAATTTCCCAAAAGCTCAACACTTGAGCGTAGTTTAAAAATACTCAGTACATGCCACAGTAGCTATGAACCAGCCGTAGAAGGGTCAACCAATGCCTCACCTGTGGCACCGCTGAACTACCACAAACCCTAAGGTTTGGTGGCGGTTCTGACGGTCACAGAATCGAGTTAGGGTTTTTTTCTTCTAGAGAGTCCACCGCATCACTTGCACGATATTTGAATGTTCTTTAACTATGAAAAAAATCCAACTCTTGGAATATTTTCCGGCAAGGGCTAAAGTGGGTATTTGATATCCGATCGAACTTTTTAACACTGTCTAAAATAACTCGAAAACAAACTAGAATTACGAATACGAAACACTCCGAATAGCCAATGCAAAAAGATAACATCACATGAAAATTTAGCAAAAACAAACAACACCTGAAATACCAAACCCTAGAGACCGGAACACTGTAAAAAACTGAGGCCCAAAATCCATCAAAAAACCGATCTGGCCGGTTTTAGTGGGCATGTGCTCGGCCATTTTCTAGCGAGGGGGGCTCAGGTTTCTACTGTGTTCATGTTGCATGTCATACAACACTCTGCAGCTGTTTAAAAAAAATTTTGACTCTAAGAAAATTTCGACAGAAACTAGCGTTTCGATTCGGGTGTTTCGGAGTTGTTTCATTGTAATCCTACACAATCCGTCTAATTCTCTAGCTCGGCTCTGATACCACTCTAGGGTTGTATAGCACGGTAGCATTGTTTTAGGAGGCATCGCCCATACCAATTTCAAATTTTTGCCATTCAAGCTAACCCTAACCCTAGATCTTTAACTAAAGAATCATACGGAATCGATATGCAACCTACTTTACTTCTAAGGGATTAGGGATTACAACCTTTGTAGTCCGTTCCTTCACATCATAAGCTCTAAGTTGTGGTCCCTTCGCTGCGATCATCAAGCTCCCGTACTCTTGAGAGGCTCTATGAAGTGAATGATGCATCCTTGCTTGAAGTCTTCACTATCCAAGATGATCTACTTTGAGGAGTCACAAACCCAAGCTATCTCTTCACTAATTAGGGATTAGTGAAGCTAACACACTGATCTATATGGCTAGTATAGAAGAGGATGGTGAAGTAGGAATTTTGCTCTCTTTAGTTTTCTTTTTCTCACAATCTTTCATCACAAAGGAAAAATCTAGCAAGCTTTTTGAGGAGGAAGAAGATGACCAAGTGATGAGATGAATTGTGATGAGGTTAGAAATGCAACCATGGGTTAAGAATGTCATGCTTAGCCCTTGTAGAGACTTGACCATGAGCTAGGGTTAGGGTTAGGTTAACAAATATCTTAGTAAATATCAAGAGAGTGGACTTTGTCAACAAAAACAAATATCTTAACAAAAGTCCACAATTTTGAATTAACTAAAATAAATATATATATCTAACCCTAATTACTAGCCATGGTGTGAATCTTATAAACCCTAGTTGCATGTTATTATTATACATATCACATATATATAATTTTGTAACAATAGAAAAGAATACAATAAACATATATCTCATATATGATAAATGTATCCAAAGTGAGAAAATGAAATACTTAAGTGAGCAAATATTAGTTAATGTAATTTAATATATCAAATATATAATTATACATTAAATTATTGAATCAATACTTGATCCGATAATCCGGCTATATCAAATATAACCGACTAATATAAAATGTATCATTTCATCGAATCAACACTTGATCCGATGACCCGGCTATATCACATATAACCGGTCGATATCACATATTGCGAGAATAGAATACGGTATCACATACACGTGTCAATCTCGGTCCCGCACATATCACATATGTGCTGCTACTCCGTTTTGCCTGAGCAAGGAAACCTCTGTGTAGGACTCTAAAGACTCGTCAATACGCCAGTAGTAGGTGATGATCATATCAAACACCCACAAGCTGCAAGCGGTCAGCTAAACGTAAGGGCCACCCGGGTATTGAGCGATCAAAAGATCAACAAGCAAGCCTGCGCACACTCCTATGAATCCAATCACTAACACTTCCGTACAGTCCGGTCTCTTCGTCTGACATATCGCATATCCAGTCTAGGGGTGGTAAACGTCAGACCCCAGTAACCGATAAGTTGTGTCGATGTGAGGCTCATAATAGGTCGAGAAACTATTGATAACACTTACCAGTAGATCTCCATATCATCCCTGGCCAGGGACTTCCAGTTATAGCAAATCGAACACGGCGCAACATCAACCCCCAATACCGAGAAAGACAAAACCCCTCCTATCGCTCATTGCACGTTCTCATGAACGTGGTAAGGTGGAAATCAAAGCACAGTGGGAATCACACAAGACTCTATGACGATCTCGGGTCTACAGACTAACCTGTACCAGTGTCACTAGAGAATTGCTATCTGACGATAGGTATAATACCATATAGGAGTTCTCGGCGAGTCCGTTCAGTATACCCAGTTTCTACTTAGTACCCGTACACCATCATTGATGTCAAACACCGATAGATGTGGGATCATCCATCGCCCATCATATGGGTCAAGATGCGTATACGCTAGTCTACTCTGGAGTATCGATGCCCTGTCACGATACACCCTCGACTAGGAACAATTATAGGATGTACTCGTGGACTACCCTGGCCCCACTAGTATGATCTGCATCATAGTCCTAGTAGTCAAGTACATATCCTAAGGGCTTTATCAACATGTGAGAGCAAGACAGTAAACCAATACAAGTCAACATGTTTAGACAAAGTGAAACAAGATAGCATACTATCATGTCGAGCAAGAAAGGCCTCTCTATATATATCGAAGCATCCACTACAATATACATCATATGTACAATAATGGCCTCTAGGGCATATACATAACTAACAACATATGCATATCACATATTATATTAGTACAGATTATGATAGTACTATACTTATGACCTAGGTATCGTCGTGCATTTCGATTTCTACCTTGTGATGTACTTTTATTCACTGTGTTGGCAACTCACCCCCGTTGTGCCACAGTTTCTTGCAGGTGTTACCGCTTGGATCATCAGCGGCTTGGGGCACACATTCCTTTCGGTGATTGCTTTGGTAGGTGAGTTACTATTGTATCGTAGTCACATTTGGTTATTCATATATTTTTGTATCAAGTAAAACTCCATCAACTTATAAATGGTATATTGTAGACCTAGAAGCGAGACTTAGAGTCGTGTATTGGGTGTCGCACTCATTGGAGTCGACTTTTCATATAGTTTGCTTGGTTGCTCCACCGTTTGGGCGCGGAGATTAGCTCCCGTTTGGATGCTATTTTATTGTTGTGGTTGTATCGAGTTTTATGCAAATTTACAAAGGAGGTGCTGTCGAATTTCAAAATGTTATAGATGTTCTTTAAACATACTTAGTTACAATCAAATGGTTAATTTAAAATGATGACTATTTAAAACTTCACCTCCAATGTTTACAAAGAGAAAAAGGTTTAGATTCCGGGTTTCGGCTTACTTGGACCGTGTCGATATCTTTAGATATCATGTGATTTATGTGCCGGGCACGTGCCACATTTGGGTCGTGACAATTTTCCTAAATCAAGTGTTGATTGGGTAAGGTATGTTGTATAACAGTGTACACGTTCTGAATCAGACCACAGTTCCAAACGTACAAAACACACACAAGAGGAATAGTTCAGAAATGAACGAAGTCTTCTTATAGCATTGTAGACTAGGTCATGTCGATGAAACAAGACTAGCTGAAGTTCCATAAGGATGCATATTTGAATTCGTTCGAATTTACATCTTATGAAACTTTCCAGTCATGTCTCAAAGACCAAGGTGACCAAATCTCCGTTTACTGGAAACGGAGAAAGAGCTACTAAACTCTTGGACAGATACATGGTGATGTATGCGGTCCTATATCTACACATGCCAGGGATGGTTCCGCGTACTTTATTACATTCACCGATGTTCTCTCAAGATACGGACATGTGTTCTTGTTGAAACACAAATCTGAATCTTTTGAGAATTCCAAGGAATATAAGTACGAAGTTGAGAACCAGATGGGTAACGGTATTAAGTCCTTCGATATGATCGGAGAAGAGAATACTTGATCACGGAATTCCAGGATTATTTAAAAGAGAATGAGATTCTCTCTCAACTTACTCCTCCGTATATACCACAGCACAAAGGTATATCGGGGTGGAGGAATCGCACCCTAAGAGATATGATGAGTACTGCTGAGTTTCCTATTTCCTTTCAAGGACATGTACTTGAGAAGATACATACCTATTGAATAGAGTTCCGACCAAATCTGTTGCCAACCACTCCATATGAGATATGGAATGGAAAGAGACCATCTCTTAAACAAGTTAAGATATTGGGTTGTCTGGCCTATGTTGAAAAGCATAATCCGGAAAAGCTTGAGGCAAGGTCAGTTCTGTGCAAGTTTGTAGGATATCCCAAACATTTTGCGAGGGTATATCTTCTACCACACCGAGGAACAAAAGATGTTTTGTTTCTCGACAAGCCATCTTTTTAGAAAAGGAATTTCTTGTCAAAGAAATTAGTCGCAATGAGGTAGAACTGGAAGTAGTTCCAACAAACACAAATTTTAACTGACGATTTGTTGGAACCGGAGGATTCAATAGTCCCTGACGAACCGAAGCCACTCAGTAGATCTAGTAGGGTTCCTCATCGACCAGGGAGATACTACGGTTTTCTCATAGACGGTGGGAGCGAGGATTACATCATGGAGATGATGACCCAACTAGTTTCGAGCAGGCCATCACGAGTGGGGACTCTGTGAAAAGGCTGGATTCTATGCGATCTGAAATGGAATCCATGTACACCAACAAAGTATTGACTTTGGATGTTGCTCCTGAAGGGGTAAAACCTATCGGGCGGAAGAGGATCTTTAAGAAAGATAATTTGGTGTAGATGGAAAAGTTGAGACTTTCAAAGCTATGCTGAAGTCCATCAGGATCCTACTTGCCATTGCTGCATACCATGACTACGAAATCTGGTAGACTGCACGTCAAAACCGGTTTTGTAAATGGTAATTTAGAAGAGAGCGTGTATATGACACTGCCAGAGGGCTTCAAAGACAGTGGGAGCAGCGGAAGCATGTGCAAGCTGCTTAAATCCATCTACAGGTTAAAGCAGGCATCGCGGAGATGGAATATCTGTTTTGATGAAGCTGTCAAAGAGTTTGACTTCACCAAAAAGGTAGATGAACCATGTATAAATAAGAAGGCTGTAGAGAGTATGGTGGTCTTCCTCGTATTGTACGTGGATGACATATTTTTGATAGGAAACGATGTTCCTATGCTACACTCGGTCAAGCTCCACCTGTCACAGAAGTTCTCCATGAAAGATCTAACTGATGCCTCCTACATCCTGGGGATATAGATCTATAGAGATAGATCTAAACGGATTTGGGATTTTCCCAATCCAGGTACATAGACACCATGCTAAAGGGGTTTAGTATGGATGATTCTAAGCGTGGTAATGTACCCGCTTGTTCAGGAATCACTCGCTCCAAAGAGATGTCTCTCGAGACTGATTTTGAGAGGGCTCGCATGCAAGGAATGCCCTACGTTTCGGCAGACGGGTCAATCATATATGCGATGTAATGTACCAGACCAGATATAGCTTACTCACTAGTTGTAGTGAGTAAGTATCGAAAAGATCTGGGGGAAAACCATTGGACAGCTATGAAGAACATTCATAAGTGCTTGAGAAGGACTAAAGAGATGTTCTTAGTGTATGGTAACGGTGAACTCCAGATGGAGTCCTTTACCGATTCGAGCTTCCAGATAATAAGGACGATTGAAAGTCAGTCTCGGGTTTTGTCTTCACCCTCAATGGAGGAACAGTATGTTGGAAGGGTTCCAAGCTATATACCGTAGCAGACTCGTTGATAGAGGCTAATGACATCGCTACCAACGTTGCTGCCAAAGAGGTTGTCTGGATGAAAAAGTTCATAGGATAAACTTGGTTCCTACCATTGAGAATCCAATACCAGTGTATTGTGATGACAATGGAGTTGTGGCTTTGGCCTGGGAACCCCGGTCCCGTCAGTGATCCAGACATATTCTTAGACAGTATCACCTGATCAGGGAGATAGTTGATCTCAGAGAGATCGAGGTCAGGAGAGTTGACACAGAAGATAACACAGCGGGGTCCACTCACCGAGGCCATTCCCCAGATGCTATTCGAGAGAATTTTGGGACGTTGGGTATGAGATACTACAACAGCTGGCCTTACTGCAAGTGGGAGATTGTTAGGAATATGTATGCCCTAAAGGTCATTATTGGTGATATAGTGGATGCTTAGACATATATATAGAGGACTTTCTTGCTCGACATGATAGTACGTTATCAGGTTACTTTTATCTTAACATGTAGACTGGTATTTATAATGTATGTCTCTTACATGTTGATAAAGCCCTTATGATATGTACTTGACTATGAGGATTATGATGAGATCATACTAGTGGGGCAAGGGTGGTCCAAAAGTACATCCTTTAATCAGTTCCTAGTCGAGGGAATATCGAGACTATGGCATCGATATTCCAGAGTAGACTAGTGTGTACGTTTCTTGTCCCTTAGATGGCGATGGTTGATCCCACCACCATTGGTGTGTGACACCAAAGAATGTACACAGGTGCTCATTGGAGAATGGGTACACCGAACGGACTCGCCGAGGACTCCTAGTTGGTAGTATACCTATCTTCAGATAGAAGTCATCTGGTGACACTGGTACAGGTTAGTCTGTAGACCCGAGATCATCATAGAGTCTTGTACGGCTCCCACTGTGCTTTGATTTCCTCCCAACCATGATAAAAGGAGACGTGCAAACAGGTGGATTTTGGATACAGTCCCGAGTCGCATGGAGGCAATGAACGATAGGAGGGGTTTCGTTTCTCCCGGTATTGGGGGTTGATGTTGCGTTATGCTCGATTGGCTATAACTGGAAGTCCCTGGCTAGGGCTGCTTATGAGATTTACTGATAAGTGTTATCAGTAGTTTCTCGAACCGTTATAGGCCAGACATCAGCATGCCTTATCACGTTACTGGGGTCTGACGTTAACCACCCTTAGACATGATATATGATATATCAGACGAAGAGACCGGACTGTACGGTAGTGTTACTGATAGGCTTCATAGAGACTATGGACACGCTTGCTTGTTGATCTTCATATCGCTCAATTCCCGGGTAGCCGTTACGTCCAGCTAGTACCGTTGATGGCTTGTAGGTGACTGATATGATCATGACCTACTACTGGAGTATTGACGAGTCTTTAGAGCCCCACATAGAAGTTCGCTGGTTCAAGCGAAACGGAGTAGGACACATATGTGATATGTGTATGGGCCTGATTAAATACGAGTATGTGATACCGTATTGTAATCTGGCAGTTATCTGTTATCAGTTAGGTTATATGTGATATAACCAGATTATCGAATCATGTGTTGATGTGATAATGTGATAAACAGATAAATGATATTTGTCGGTCATATGTGATATAACCGGATTATTAAATCAAGTGTTGATTTAATAATTTGATATATATTATATTTGATATAGTTATATCTTAACTAATATCATTAGCTCACTAAATATTTTATTATATGTATTAATATATATATATATATAGCATGACATAAATTTCTATTTTACGAAAATAGAAATAAGGTGGAAAATGGGGAGACTTTGGGAGCATGGTTGCATGCATGGGCTTTATTTTTGTTTATTCATCTTGACTCGCTATTCAAGCATGGTTGCAATTTTATATTGCAAAATTTCATGCTTGAATGAGTGTGGGTCATGGGTTGCCATTCATTCTATGTTCATTACAACACTTAGCCATTTTCTCGAGTTGCTCCCATTTTTGCTCTCATGCTCTCTAGCTTCTTCTTCTTCCTCAATGTCATGGTTCAAGTTTCAACCCTCACATGTGATGTGAACCATGAATCTTGAACACAAACTTGTGAGCTTTAACATCCCCTACTTCACCATCTTACACTTGACTAGCGATCGAGTGTAGCGTGTTTACTACGCTAAAGAGTTTAGTGTAGAGGTTGCTTGAGTTGGAGGGACTTCGCGTAGATCATCTTCGGCACGAAGGAAGCTCGTCCAAAGACTCAAGTGGAGCCTAGTGGAGTTGCGGGACTACTGCATCGAGCATGTGAAGTGAAGAACTCGATCTACCAGGGTATAGCCATCTTTCACTTCTTATAGTTTTTTTGATATCAAACTTCAAACCCTAATCAACTAGCTAAAGACCTTGTTTAGTCATGCTTAGCACCATAAAAATTTTAATTTGGCATGCTTGATGTCACTTAGACCCCTTGCTGGTGCTAGGGTAGACTTTCACAACTATCATATAGAAGGTATGCAATATCATTGCAAATTTCAACACTTGAAATTCCCGTTAAAGGTTTTTACCCCTAGCTTCCTATGACCTTGACGAAGGCCAACAAAGCATAGGCCGCTAGTCAAGTTCAAACCGTTCATTTCTTGATTGAATTAAACCACCTGCACGACCCTTGACGAAGGCCAACAAAGTCGCCCAACTACCCTAATCCAATCGCATCACATGCTGGAAGATAAGCACTAATCAGCTACCGCACACTACGCCTTGACGAAGGCCAACAAAAATAGCACGAATACTAAATAGTACTTATCTGAAATGACGGAGGGCTACGCAGGTTTTTATGAAAACCATGAGCGTAATGAACTTTATATCGTTGTAGAATCTAGTGATTTTGAAAAGGAGTGTTTTTTAGGCTTTTGCTAGTTTCGCTAAAGAGGTCACTCCCGATGAAGGGATCTCGGCTCTTTCCTCATCGAATGAGGTGCAGGATATTCAGGAATACCACTATGCAAATTAAGAACTAGAGAAGCAATCAAAAGACAAAACTGAGTGGGTTGTAGCATTTGCTAGTTTCGCTAAAGAGGTCACTCCCGGTGAATGGATCTCGGCTCTTTCCTCATCGAATGAGGTGCTGGATATTCAACAAGGAATACCACTATGCAAAGCAAAAAACTAGAGCTACCCATTTTGAAAAATTGATTCTACGACATCTTTAGGTTTCTTTCATTTCACTAATCTCATTAATGAAGTTCCATTATTTAATGTTTCCAAAATATTACAGAAAAGTGAAACAAAAATAGAACGTACGATTATGCCATCCGCATTCGCCACTGGGCCCCATCATGCACCGTTAGGTTACTTAACTACTGGCAGAGCAGGGGCTTGACTACCGCGTGTGCAAAACATAAGCAGCATTTATTATATATCACATATATGATCACATCACAGAACCAAGCAGCAGAAGCAACATTTGAAATATTGGATATACTAGGATTTCCGTGTTTTAAATTTAGCCAGTAATGTAAAACATGGATTCCACGGTCGTGAAGAATAGCCAAACCCATATCCTTAGACCCCTACGAGAGCGGCAAATAACCCTACAAATTCTAGAGTTAGGAGACTCAGTCTCAACTCCTTGAGATGGTCTCCCACTGGACTCTAGAACCCGGTTAATTGTGCTCCCTACCTTGGGTCTATCCTAATGCAGAAAAGTAAATAATATAAATCAATGGTGACATCATCCTTAACCTGGAAGTGCCCCAATAAAAGAATATTACATACACATTTTACATGAATGAAAATAAAAACTCTCATCTCACATAAACTCCCCGGCTAGTCATTCACGACGATCCAATAATCATATCAACAGCAACACATGATATCACATATCATCAACGTAAGTAAATACGCGTATCCCGAATGTCGTTGACATATAGCAACGAAATTCGGGATACCCCACATATTACACTTACGGTCGCAGAAAAGAAATGGAAAACTACAATAATTAGAATCCGTATATCTTGAGACATCATAAACCCGGAATATCTCATATTCCGGATTTCATGCCTAACCTATAAACCTTGTATTTTAGTCTCAAATTGAAAACACTTTTCAATCACTTTAGTCTGGTAATTCAACAGGATTACCGACTACATTATCGAATACTCTTCGGAAACATTAGCAAATGGCTGCACCCCCGATACGGGCGACGAAGTGCACTAACGCGGAACACCGTGGCTGCAAGCACTCGAGTGGGTGCTTTTGGCTACGGGGTTCTCCTACAGTCGCTTGGTCGCGGCTATGGGGCGTGGCTGTATACTAGAGTTACCTGGCGTGTGTTCGCGTACAATACGCGACTGTGACGGAGTTTTGATCCGAATCAAAACTCCGTTGCAACTGATTAACCGAGACTAATACACTAGATTTATAATATTCTAATTAGCATTCACAAAACCAATTAATCCGGATTCTAACAATCGTATCACATATCATCAAGATCTGTACGACGCTAAACATTTCGATCGGTTTTCCAAACATCCACAAAATCCATAGAGCTCAACAACTTGAGCAAAATTAAAAACATCCAGAAAGTGACAAATTACAAATTGGAGCAGCAGAAGAAAAATGGGACCGCAACACGACAAACGTGTGGTGGAACATCGGCTTTGGCTGCGGTTCTGCGGCCATTTGAACGATATGGGTGCCCAAATTTCTTGGGGATCGAATAAGAACCCTGCTTAATTTTCTGGTTATTTTTAATCACGAAAATTCCAACATTTGAAAAATTGGACAGAAAGTAGAAAAATCCGGGCGTTTCGAAAACGATCGAACACTTTATCATCGCAACGACCTACCCAAATGTTCTAGCTTGGCTCTGATACCATGAAAGTCTACCCTAGCACCGCCATGGGGTCTTAGCGGCATCAAGCATGCCAGATTTTAAAATTTTGGGATGCTAGGCTAGACTACACAAGATCTTTACTAGAATATTAGGGTTAATCTATGATGAAATGTAAACTAATAGAAGTGAAAGATGGCTATACCCGTGTAGATCGAGTCCTTCACTTCACATGCTCCATGTAGTACTCCCGCGACTCCACTAGGCTCCACTTGAGGGTTTGGACGAACTTCCTCCGAAGACCTTCGTACCAAAGATGATCCACGCGAAGTCCCTCCAACTCAAGCTACCTCTACACTAAACTCCTTTAGTGTAGGAAACACGCTACAGATGATCGCTAGTCAAGTGTAGGATGATGAAGTAGTGGTTTTGAAAGCTCACAAATATGTGTTCAAGATTCATGATTCACATCACATGTGAGGGTTGATGTTTGAACAATGGTGAAGAGGAAGAAGAAGATGAGAGTATGAGAGCATGAGAGCAACACTTGCAAAAATGACTAAGTGTTGAATGAATGAGATGAATGAATGGCAACCCTTGACCCCCACTCATTCAAGCATGGAAAAATTGCAATATAAAATTGCAACCATACTTGAATAATGAGTCAAGATGAATAAAATAACAAAAAAGCCATACTTGAAACCATGCCCTTATTTTCCACCTCATTTTCTATTTTTTTCAAAAAATAGAAAATACAGCATGCTTCATTATTATTATATATATATATCATATATATATATATATTATGAAGAATAATTAGTGAGCTAATGATATTAGTTAAGATATAATTATATCACATATAATATATATCACATTATTAAATCAACACTTGATTTAATAATCCGGTTATATCACATATGACAGACTAATATCATTCATCTGTGTATCACATTATCAAATCAACACTTGATTCGATAATCTGGTTATATCACATATAACTTAACTGATAACAGATAACTGCCAGATTGTAATACGGTATCACATACACGTATTTAATCAGGCCCACACACATATCACATATGTGTCCTACTTCGTTTCACTTGATCTAGGAAACTTCTGTGTGGGACTCTAAAGACTCGTCAATACGACATCAGTATGTGATGATCACATCAGTCACTTACAAGCCGTCAACGGTACTAGCTGGACGTAACGGCTACCCGGGTATTGAGCGATATGAAGATCAACAAGCAAGCTTGTCCATACTCTCTATGAAGCCTATCAGTAACAATACCGTACAGTCTGGTCTCTTCGTCTGATATGTCGCATATCATGTCTAGGGGTGGTAAACGTTAGACCCATAGTAACGTGATAAGTCATGCCGATGTCTGGCCTATAACGGTTCGAGAAACTACGGATAACTCTTAACAGTAAATCTCAGTAGCAGCCCTGGCCAGAGACTTCCAGTTATAGCCAATCGAGAATAGCGCAACATCAACCCCCAATATCGGGAGGGATGAAACCCCTCCTATCGCTCATTGCGTCCATGTGACTCGGGACTGTACCCAAAATCCACATGTTTGCACAATTCCTCTTGAGCGTGGTAGGGAGGAAATCAAAGCACAGTGGGAGATACACAAGACTCTATGACGATCTCAGGTCTACGGACTAACGTGTACCAGTGTCACCAGAGGACCGCTATCTGACGATAGGTATAATACCAAGTAGGAATCATCGGCGAGTGCGTTCGGTGTACGCATTCTCCAATGAGTACCTGTGTACAATCTTTGATGTCACACACCAATGGTTGTGGGATCAACCATCGCCCTCTAAGGGAGAAGAAACATACACCCTAGTCTACTCTGGAATATCGATGCCCTTGTCTCAATATCCTATCAACTAGGAACTGTTAAATGATGTACTTTTGGACCACCCTGGCCCCACTAGTATGATCTTATTATAATCCTGGTGGTCAAGTACATATCATAAGGGCTTTATCAACATATGAGATAAAGACAGTAATGAACACCAGTCAACATGTTAAGATAAAGAGTAACCTGTCACGACCCGAAAGTACGGAACATGACCGGCGCTTAAACTACGAACGTCTCGAGGCGTACGTAATCTAAGTAAACCAAAAACCCAGAAATCCAAACCAAGAAAAGTAGTAGAGCGAAGGAAAACCAATTTAAAATCAAGTAGTTTTAATAGCATAAGCCGAGTTATGCGGTTTTAAAAACATCAAGTATTTCCTGAAAATTTCGGCAGATTCTCCTTTGTAAATACTGGCTCCCAAACGGGATACGACATGAATAGTATACGAAATCAATAAAAAGGCATCCCCAAGCGGGAGCTAGCTCTTCGTCAATCGACGGCCACAACCACATAAGCAATAATATACAACACCAAGGGCGAGGATCAAAACTCAAATAGAAACTCAAAACAACAAGAAATCCACTGAAATACAACGCGCGACTCTAAGGTCGAAAGAATAACATCACTGGTCTCTATCTCAAAAATAAAACATGTTTGGTTGATGGAACTTCTAGATACAACAGAATAATAATATACAAGTTATATAAATGGGGGTACGATACAAGTAAACCCACCTACTAGCAAATCACCCGAAGGAAACTATGCCTGCAAGCTGTAATGAAACCTGTACGGCAAACCTGCAAGAAACTGGGGCACAACGGGGGTGAGTTGCCAACTCGTGAATAGAAAAACATCTACGGAAAGAAATGGCATAAATAACGCAACCTAGGTCAATGATCATAATATATCCTCAATTATATATATAACATGCAAGCTATAATAAGGCTAGGGTAAATATCTAACCCGAGTGTAATCTCATGTGCCCGTGTCAGTGCCTCAGGTAGCAATATATCATATGAATGAGGTATGAATGCATGAAAACAGAATACATGTAAATGAAGAACTGTTTTCATAAATTAGTGAGATTTCCTTTGTATTTTTAAAATGAGGTATCATAATTGAAATCAGCATCAACAGTGTCTAGCATCGACACAAAACATAAATCTCAATGCCTCAAAGCCTCAGGCTCCGGCTATCCGGACTGGCCTGTATCATCAAATCTCAGTACCTCAAAATCTCAAAATCTCAATGTCTCAATCTCAATCTCTAGGGCGCCGTCAGTCCAGACCGGCCCCTACCATCCATCTCAAGACCACGACGGTATCCTCTGGATATCCGACGCGTCGGGTAAAATCACCGGTAGGTAGTGCTCCCCTGCCAGGCTCACATCGTCATCATCACGCGCTTCTTGCCCCGGGGTACCTTACCGGGTCCACCATGTACCCGAAACGGTTCATCCAACTCCTCGAATCGGGTCTCGAAATCCATCAGCAAACTCATGGTGGACGACTCATACATCATGGGAAAAACCGCGCTTT